>JAAVTG010000146.1:0-57351 GCA_011947345.1 Phytophthora quininea
TTGGTACGATCATGAACGGACTAAGTCATGTAGCGGCTGCCTCAACACGCTCCGAGTTTGTGTGTGCTATGATCCGTGGCTTAGGAGCCAACTTGGCTATGGGATCTCGATCTTCTTTTGCAAAGTCGCTATTCATGATGGCAAACGAGCGTCCTCCAGACATGAGTGCCCCTTGACTGCTATTGCCAAGGATCTACGTTTTACACGTACGAAACCAAGCGAGATACTTACGGCGCGATGGACGGCAAAATGGATCGTAAAGACTTGTTAGTTAATGGCCAAGATGCAGTGGTGCCTACAGTGAGTGTTCAACGTGGACTAAAACTTATCGAGCCGTGGGTGGAGAAGATGGAGCCGTTTATTCTTGTTGGTCCTGAAGGAAGCGGCAAGAACATGTTGATCCGCCAGGCATTTAAGAATCTTAAGAGCGTCACAGTGTCGGTACTTCACTGCAACGCCCAGACGACAGCCGACCACGTCATCCACAAAATCGCTCAATGCTGCTCTTTATTCTCAACGCCAACCGGCCGAGTTTATCGCCCTCGAGATGCTGAGCGACTTGTGCTCTACCTCAAAGATATTAACTTACCCAAGCCGGACCAATACGACACGTGCATGCTCATTGCTTTTCTCCAGCAGCTGATCACTTTCAACGGATTTTACGACCAGCATCTGGAGTTCCTCGGCGTTGAAAAGATCCAACTCGTTGCATCGATGAATGCTGCAACTACCGTCGGTCGACATCCTCTATCCACACGATTCACAGCGATCGTCAAGGTCGCGTATGTGGACTACCCGTCCACGGAAGAGTTGTCGGTTGTGTGTTCGACGTTCCTCGAAGGTGTTTTTGATTCGTCCAGTAATGTGCCTGCTACTTGGCGCGATGCTAGCAACAGAGATCGCCTTGCCAAAAGTTTGGTCGAGATTTACGATACCATCAAGACCAAGTTCACAGTCGACGAGCAAAGACATTACCTTTTCACCCCGCGAGATTTAACCAAGTGGGTCTTTGCACTCGTCCGATATGATCTAGAGCACGAAGATGCTTTGGATGCTCTTGCGCATGAAGCACGAAGATTATTCCGAGACCGTCTCGTTGATGCTGATGCTAAAGCCAAGTTTGATGGCATCCTAAACAGCATCTGGAAGCTGCAATGGCGTCACGCTGCCAAACTGCAAGACGTGTATTTCAGTTCACTGCACTGTCGCTCCACTGGTGGAGAAGCCGGTAGCAGCCCCAATGCATCCACTGCAGCTTCATTGCAAAGAGTGGCTAGTGACGAGTTCTCCCAAGTTGTCTTGCAAGGTATGGTGCTGTACGAGCGTGAAGAAAAGGACTTACATATGTTGCTTTTCGACGAGATACTCGAGCATATAACGATCGTGGAGCGGGTTCTGTCGGAGCCTGGCGGTTCGATGCTACTTGTTGGACACTCTGGGGTTGGCCGCCGATCAGCAACCACACTTATCTCGTACATGTTAAACTACACAATGTTTTCTCCCAGCATCACGCGCAATTACGACGCCGGTAGCTTTCGGACTGACTTAAAGAGTTTACTAGTGAAGGCCGGGGTGGAAGGCCAGCATTACGTCCTCTACTTGGAAGATCATCACTTCACTCAAGATGCGATATTGGAACTCACGAACTCGCTGTTAAGTTCTGGTGAGGTCCCTGGCTTGTACACACACGAAGAGATTGAGCCACAGATTGCACCACTCAAGGAGCTCATGCTTGAAAGTATCGGTGCTAGTGGTCAGGAGCATATTCGTACTGTGTACGATTTCTTCGTGTCTCGCGTTCGGCAGTTTGTGCACGTGGTGCTATCGATGGATTCGAGAAATCCTCAATTTGTCCTTCGCTGTGAGAGCAATCCGGCGTTATACACGCGCTGTGCGATTGTTTGGATGGGCGAGTGGAACGGAAGCAGTATGTCGAGGCTGCCAGAATTGCTACTGACGGGGTCAGAACTTGTGGACAGCTTGGTCAAGACTACTCCTTTGATCTCGAGTTTGTACGCAAGCTGCAAGGAGTTTGGCGCGACTCCGCGCGAGTTCATCAGCTTCCTCGGTACTTGGCGGACATTATTCGAAACGAAGTGCAAGCAAATTGTGCAGGAGATCCGACACCTCAAGAGCGGTCTCAGTAAACTAGAGGAGGCCAGCGTGACTGTGGACGAGTTGAGTCGCAATGCTGTCTTGAAGAAGAAAGATTTGAGTGCCGCACAAGTGTCTGCAGACGAAGCGATGAAAGAAATCACAAACGCGTTGGATCGAGCTGCAACGAATCGACGTGAAGTTGAAGAGCTGAAGAAACAACTAGCCAAGGCAGAAACAGCCACCAACGCTCGAAAGCGTGAAATTGAGCAAGAACTGAGTGAGATCACACCGATTCTGCAGACCGCGATGGAAGCTGTGGGTAACATCAAGAGTGACAACCTGAACGAAATTCGATCGCTGAAAATGCCTCCTGAGCCCATTCACGACGTACTATCAGCAGTGCTCATGTTGTTGGGGATTCAAGATACGTCCTGGAACTCCATGAAGAAGTTCCTGGGCAACCGTGGCGTTAAAGAGGATATCCTCAACTACGATGCCCATCGAATCACTCCAGAGATCTCGAAGGCGGTCACGAAGCTGGTAAAGAGCAAGACGTCCTCCTTTGATCACGAAACCATTTACCGTGTGAGTGTGGCAGCTGCACCGTTGGCCACGTGGGTCAAGGCTAATCTCAAATATTCCATGGTGCTGAGTAAGATTGAGCCGCTCGAAACGGATCTTGCTGAAGCAAAGCGATCGCTGGAGGCATCACAACAACGGCTACAACAATGCGAAAGTGAACTCAAGAAGATTGACATTACAGTGGATCAGATGAAAGTGCAATTTGGCGAAAAGACTAAAGAGGCCGAAATTCTGCGTGTGGGGTTGGAACAGGCGCAGAGTACGTTGAACAAGGCACAAGGTCTTCTGGGCAAGTTGGGTGGCGAGAAGAAGCGGTGGTCTGAGCAGGTTAAAGAGCTGGAGAGCCGACTCACGGATTTACCAGTTCGCATGCTCCTTGCAGCGGCATTCACGACGTTCTTAGGAAAATGTTCTGAAGACGCTCGCAAGCGTGTCGTCAAAGGGTGGGAGTGCGATATTCTCGAGAGAACCAGCCCATCTGGCCACTCCAGTAGTATGCACTTTGACTATCGCAAGTTGCTAAGCTCAGAGAGTGAGCTGCTCACCTGGAAGAGTATGGGTCTCCCATCAGACAATTTGTCCATGGAGAACGCACTGATTGTGGCGAATTCAAGTGGCGATCAATGCCCGTTCATCATCGACCCAGCAAGCGCGAGCACAACGTGGCTGCAGGCTGAGTTGGCTAAGGATACGACACGACCGCTGTCCATTGTTCAGGCTCAAGACGCTCGGTTTGTGAACCTTGTGGAACAAGCTGTACGATTTGGGAAAACGTTGGTGATCCTAGAGGTCGACACTGTTGAGCCGTATCTGTATCCGTTGGTTCGCAAAGATTTAATCCACCAAGGCCCAAGATTTGTCGTGGCGCTGGGCGATAAAGTGATCGACTACAATGAGAACTTCCGCCTGTTCTTGGTGACGCGAAACCCCTCGCCGCCGCTAGCTCCAGATGCATTAGCCATTGTCAATGTCGTGAACTTTACCGTCACCAAATCTGGGCTATTAGGCCAGCTTCTCGGCGTCACGATTCAGCACGAACAGCCTGAACTGGAGCAGGAGAAGAGCGAACTGCTTCGACAGGAAGAGGACTGTAAAGTGCAGTTGGCTGCATTGGAGAAACAGCTTGTGGAAGCGCTTGCGACGTCTGAAGGTGATATTCTTGAGAATACGATCCTTGTCGAATCACTTACTAAAACGAAGGCAACAAGTGCGGAGATTGAGAACGCTCTGGAACGCTCGGCAAAGAAATCCGAGGAACTGGATGAGAAGCGAGACACTTACTTGCCATTTGCACACGAAGGCGCTAAAATGTTCTTCTTGGTGAAGCAGCTCAGTGCTGTTAATCACATGTACCGGTTCTCGCTCGCTTCGTTCTTAGGGCTTTTCAAAGCCACCTTAGCAACAAAATGGAGTCTTCAAGCACGAAAGACCGGATCTTACGGCTGATCCCCATTCTGAAGTACAAGGTGCTGATGTTTGTTGGTCGCGCTCTCTTTAAAGAACACCGTCCAATGTTTGGCATGCACTTAGTGCATGGGATGCATCCCGAATGCTTTGATAAGAATGAATACGAGTTTTTCTGTGGCGAATTAGTTGAGAATGAGAAGGGGTCAGGTGGTGGACACAACGCTCTTCCAGAATGGGCCTCGCCTGAACGAAAAGAAGCTTTCTCACAATTTGTCGAGGCCTTACCGCGCTTAGCACAGATGTGCAAGTTTGACAGTCACGACATGTGGATTCGCTGGTCCAAGTCGATGGAATGTGAACAGAACTTTCACCCGAAAATGGACAAGACTGGTTCTGGTGGGTTATCAGCCTTCCAGAAGTTGCTTGTGGTTCAGGCACTGCGACCGGATCGCCTGCAGAGTGCCATCATGCAGTTCATCTGTGGTGTCATCCAGTTGAAGTCACTTACACCACCGTCTCTAGATTTCAAAGTCATAGGTACAGAGGAGGCTACCAACACGACACCAGTGCTTCTTCTTACGACGGCAGGAGCTGACCCCTCCAAAGAGCTAGAAGAAGTTGCAACCTCGGTCGTCGGCAAGGGCCACTACTTCGAAGTTGCGATGGGTGGTGGCCAACAAGAGCACTAAACCTGCTCAAGTCCACAGCTGAGCGTGGCGAATGGCTCTGTCTGCAGAACTTGCACCTCGTCATTGCGTGGCTGCCTGTGCTTGAGAAGGAGTTTAGTGCGTTGACGGCAAGCCACAAATTCCGACTGTGGCTAACGACAGAGCCCCACGACGAGTTCCCGTTGGTGTTACTCGAGCAAAGCCTCAAAATCACATTTGAGTCACCACCAGGAATGAAGAAAAACCTCCAACGGACTTACGCAGCGTGGAACCCCGACTTCATCGGAAAGGTCCGCCTGCGCGAGCTCAGCTCCTCTTCTTGTTGGCGTTTTTCCACGCCTTGTTACAAGAGCGAAGGACTTATATTCCTCAAGGTTGGACTAAGTTCTACGAGTTCTCCTTTGGGGATTTCCGTGCGGGGTCAAATGTCATGGAGCTGGCGTGTCAAACGAGCGGAGGGAGCTCCGGGATCGACTGGCAAACTCTTCACGGGCTGATGGAGAACGCCATTTATGGTGGAAGAATTGATAATCCGTATGACCTGCGTGTATTGCGTTGCAATTTGACAGAGTACTTCAGCCAGGAGCTGCTTTCAGGTCAGAAGAGTTTGATCCGCGGCGTGAAGCTCCCGCAGAGCGCTCAACACGCCGACTACCTCGACGTTGTGGACAGATTCCCAGACGCTGACGCTCCCGTCATGTTTGGTCTTCCCGATAACATCGAGCGGTCCATGCAGCGCTCGGTTTCTGGCCAAGTGGTCGCACAGCTGAAGGCGTTATCTTCCAGTGAGACGGAAGCGACGACATTTGACCGCGAGAAATGGCGAGCTCAGCTAGGACCATTATTGGAGACTTGGGGCAAGCTCACGACTGGTTTCCAACTCGACAATATGGCGCTACCTGGAGCTGGCAAGAACCTGCAGGCCATGTCGCCAGCCGATGCGTTCGTTGCATTGGAGAGCGACTACGCGCTTGATCTTGCTCAACAGGTGAACTCAAGCCTGCAAGCTTTGAAGAAAGTAATCTACGGTACCGGACTGCTGACTCCAGCCATCCAGACCGTCGCGAAAGCTCTGCTCAAAGGTGTTGTGCCTGGCGAGTGGGCAGCGCAATGGGAGGGCAGTGAGAACGTCGCGACTTGGTTGCGAGGACTGGCCATGCGAAAACGAGCTCTGTCGGAATGGCAAGAAGCAGTGGGGACTGGAACTTTATTCGCCAAAGGCTTGGATTTGTCGGAGTTGCTTCATCCTGGCACCTTCCTTAATGCTCTACGGCAACAGAGTGCGCGCGAGCAGAAATGCTCGATGGATGGCATGAAGCTGATCTCCTGTTGGGAACGGGAGCGACTGAGCGGCACCAAAGTGGAGTGGTTCGAGTTGAGTCGACTGCTATTGCAAGGCGCGTCTTTTGAAGGGGAACGCTGTTGGAGGCGGTGTCGGATGCTCAGGAGCTGGTGGCAGTCCCCTCCTGCTTTGTGGCGTTCGTACGTGAAGATGCCAACGAAATGTACGAACGTGAGCAATGTTTGAAGACTCCGCTTTATTACTCGACTGATAGAGGACGCATGCTGGTCGAGATCTCGCTGCCTTTTGCTGGAGATCGTGCTAGATGGGTGCTGGCTGGCGTTGCGCTCTTCCTGGGCGAGTAGCTAGCGTAAAACACTGATCACAATGTTGGCAAACTTCTTGCGGAATAGAGATTGAATAAGAGTTACGACCTCGTGGTTCGATCCGAAGGGGTGAGTTGTATGTCCACCGTGGTGGAAATTGGTTTAAGTGCTGGCCATGAAAACGCAGCCGTAGACGCCCGTCTTAACGACCATGCACTCTGAGTCCTGCTTCAAGCCGTCCTGGACGTGAGGGCAGTTGCCGAAGATGGATCCCGAGCACACCGGCTCCGGGGCACAGAAGTCTGTCTCGGAGCCAACGATGCTCACAGGGGTGTCGCCCGCGGGATTGTTCGAGCAGTCGAGCGGTGCATTGTACGTCACGTTGCTAGGCTGATTGTCCGCGGAGTACGGCTTGCAGCCGTAGGCGTCCGTCTTGAGCAGATCGCAGTACGACCCGAACTCCAGTCCAGGCTGAGGCCCGGGACAGTTGCCGGTCGAGACATTGCTGACACAGGCAGGTTCGTTCACGCAGAAGGCGTTCTGCAAGCCCTGAACGCTCACCGTGAGGGTCGTGTCCGAGCACGCAACGTACGGCGCAGCGGTGACCGGGGTCGTCGTCGTGGCGGGTTCGGTTGTCGACGGTTCGGTCGTGTCGGCATCGTCCACGTCCGAGTTGTCGTCACTACCCGAGAACGAGCCGTCCTCGATGGGGGCCCTCGTGGGGGCACTGGAGGGCTTGCACCCGAACACGCCAGACGCCACGACGCCACAATAGGAGCCGTAGGGAAGCCCCTCCTGCGTCGCGGGGCAGGCTCCCAATCCGTTGGTGCCCATGCAAATGTCACCGATGACGCAGAAGACACCGTCCAGTCCTTCGATGCTCATCTGGTTTTCGCCTGGCGCGCACGTGAACGCTCTAGTGGAGGAAGTGCCGACCGTCAGCAGGATGGCGAAAGGAATGACTTGAACATCGTTGGGGTGGGGTGGTGGGGCTTGGTCGAACTTGATGAGTTGGAAAATGAGTGCTGCTTGAAACGCGGTCGATGAGCAGCAGCAGCGCCAGCTATTTTGACCAGCATGGGACGGTGCCAGCACACCGATGATGCAGCAAAACCAACTCGCGATCGCACCCGTTGCTGCCTTGCTGAAGTGCCCGGTCGAGCTCGTCTTGGCATCAATTTGCATGGCACCTGGTCCGAGGTGCCTCGAGTGCTTCGAGTTCACCTGGCAAAATGACGCCCTTTCGCGTCTTTTCGCGTTCAAACACCCTTGCCCTTTGGAATAGACTGCATCAGACTCGTTTTGCCACTGCGCTAGCTCGTTGCCTCGCTTCCGCCATGATGACGCTGCCCCAAGACGAGGTGCCGCCGCCGCCGTCCTCCAGAGGAGGCGCCACCGCGCTGGCGCTGCTGGCGGACGACGACGACCAGCATCAGCTCACGGTCACCGCCAGCCAGTCCGACCTAGAGCTGCACCTGTTGCAGACCTTCGCGGTCTTCGTCTCGCAGCAGCTCGCCGCCTCGTACCTTGCGTTAAGCACGCCTCGAGAGTGACCAAGTTCCTGGCCGAGATGACCGAGAGTCTCGCCTCGAAGACCGGCATGGCCGCACTGGTGCAGTTGCTGTTCCGCCAGTACCTGCGACTGGGCCACCCGCTCGTGCAGCAGGTGGACGACGCCATGGGCAAGCGCGTGATCGACGCCGTGGTCGCTATCCTCCTGCTGGCGCAGCAGCAGACCGTGGACAAGCACACGGGTATCTTGGCGCTGGAAGCGGACAGCAGCGCTGATGGCCAGGCCGCCGACGCCAAATTGTCGTACGCGGAACGCTTTCAGGCGCTGCTTCTGGGTGAGGTGCCGAGGATGCAGCAGATGCTGCAGGATGCACGACAAGCTCAAGCCAAAGAAGCCGAGGCAGCGGAAACCCTGGCGCCCACCGTCATGGATCTCAGGGACTTTGTCTCTGTGGACGACGTGGAGAGACTCAAAGAGGAGAACAAGGAGCAGGTCCGAGCAGCGTCCAACGATGCCGCTCGCCTGAAGGAGCAGCTGGACGAGCTCACTCGCGAGAAGCAAAAGCTGGAGCAGCGACTGACGGACGTGCACAACTACCAGGAGAGTGAGCGCGGTCGCCGCTTCCAGGACATGGAGGAGGAGCTGGCTCGCACCAAGCTCGACGCCAGCCAGAGAGCTCACGAGCTGCGCAAGATGGAGATCCTCGTGGAGAAGCTGCAGCGCAAGCGCAAGAGCAAGAGCTCGAGCCGTAAGGGCGACAACCAGTCCAACGCGTCCGAGAGCGCGCCGCCGTCGCCCACACCGGAGCACAAGAAGAAGTTCTCCGAGACCAAGCGCAAGAGCGTCACCGCCATGTAGAGCAATCCCTGCCCCTCTTGTATCCCTGCTAACCTTCTGTCTCCCACCACCATAACGAGCAACTCTTTTGATGCCTCAGTCTGCATGGAACACGCCTTGTCCTATTTAATACTCGAGGCGGCAGCTCTCCTGTCCTCTAGCTGGAGATGCCCACGACGCCGTACGCCTGGATGGCGCCAGCGTTTCCGTTCTGCAGCGACAGCTCGTGGCCGCCCTTGCCCAGGTCGTCCTCGCCCTCGTGCAGCACCAGCGAGCGGCCGATGATCGAGTGCGGCCCGATGAGCTTCACCAGCTTGTCCTCCACGTGCACCTTGACGCTGCCGTCCGCGGCCACCTCCACGTTGCCCAGCGAGCCCACACGACGCTCCTCGTCGTCGGGAGCCCCGTGGTTCTTGCCGAACGGGTTGAACACGCCGCCCAGCGCCGCGCCCGCCGGCTGCGACACGTCGCCGAACACGTGAACGTGGAGCGCGTGCTTGCCCGGCGTGAGTCCCTTGAGCTCGCCCGAGATGACGCTCTTGGCATCCTCGTGCGCCTGCGTGATCACCAGCGAGCCGAACACCTGCGCGTCGTCGCCGTAGAGTGCACACCGCCTTGGCCATCGTAAAGAGCTTCCCTCCTGTGTAGTGGTTAAAGATCGATTGATGGTTGCGAGTCGAGCACCAACAGTATCGCACTTAACATCATCCATACAAAAAGCAGTATACTTCGGAAATGGCTACACTTTGCATTATGCAGCACCGCCGACCGGACCCCATGCTCCTGCCCCCACGCTGGCATCGTCTTGGACGACCATGGGCGACCACGCCGCTTACCGAGACGCATGACACATCTGTGACAGACGCCTGAGGCTTCTCCGACAGCGGGCGACGCTTCATGGGCGGATCTTCACTCCCAAAATTGACCGATAATGGAGACGGATAGCTCCTGGTCGTGCACCAACACGGCCAGCACGCTGGCGCCCGAGCGCGAGGCCTCGTTCGCGACGGGCAGCGGTCAGGACGACGCGCGCGTCGAATTCATCCGCCGCTTGGTGCTGCGCACGTTCCCGAGCGTCAAGGCCGACGCGCTCAACCGCAAGCTGGCGACGGACGCCGTGGCCTCGCGGCTCTTCGACTTCCTGCACTTGGCCACCTCGAGGCTGCTGCTACTCACAGACCACGGGGACGATGGTGCAGTTGTGGACATATACGCCACACCGCCCGCCCAGCTCTTTGGTGACCCGGCCAGGAAAAAGCGCGCCCGTGACGGTGCTGTACCTGATCAAGACGGCGGCCGCCGCTGTGAGCCCGACCCGGTTCCAGGAAGAGATTCTGTCCGGCACCATGGAGAGAAACGCGCTCGAGTCGCTGGCGCTGCTGCTGCACGACGTGTACGTGCCGCTGCTGGGCAACCCACGCAACCAGCAGCTGTGGCCAGAGATGGTCACGTCCTCCATTATCAACAACGTGCACGGCTTCTTCTCCAGTCTACAGATCACACTGGGGCAGACCAAGGGGGCGACATGTCTGCCGCTGCCGTGGGACCAGGTCGTCATGGAGAGCGCGGCCAAGTCTTCGTCTCCCAGAGGAGACTCATCCACCTCCAGCCCGTTCGCCTTGAAGGCTGGGACACTGGACTTTAACCCAGTTAGTGGGCTGGGCAAGGACCAAGTTCATAGTCTGGAGGGATGTCTAATCACCTGGACGAAGCAGATCAAGAACATTCTCAAGCAAGACCCGGAGACGCTGCTCAGCAACCGAGAGCACGTGCACCAAGGCCCCATGGAGGAGCTCTACTTCTGGGCCTCCAAGGCCAGAAACCTCAACTCGATTTTCGCACAGCTCCAATCCGACAGCATCCGCAAGGTGCTGCAGTTCCTGGACACGTCGAAAAGCACATACAACGTTCCTTTGCAAAGCTGTGCAAGGAAGTGTTCCTTGCAAGGGCAGAGGCAAATGACAACAGCCACTATCTGTGGCCGCTGGCGAAATGGTTCACACAGCTCGCTGATGCACAAAGTTTGCCAGAGATCCGTGATCTCTTCCGTCCAATCTGCCACTCGATCCTGTTGATCTGGAAGTGCAGCCGGTTTTACAACACGCCTGCACGGCTCGTTGTGCTGATTCGACAAATTTGCAACGAGATCATCCGGAAAGCGATTTTTCACTTGAATGGAGAGAAACTATTTGAACTGATTGACCAAGGCGAACTGGAACAGGCAAATAGCATGCTACAGGTGTCGCTGCAAGTCTGTGCCCATTTCAAAAGCGTTTACTTCGACTACAAGGCGAAATCTGTAACCGAGGTTCCTGGAAATCCATGGCGCATCCAGAACAACGCACTGTTCGTTCGTCTGGATGCTTACCTAGAAAGGTGTCATGATGTTTTGGAGTTAACCCAGACGATTTACCAGTTTCAGAAACTTGCTGAGATGGAAATTGGAGGCACAAAGGGAAAACGCTCACAACCAGTGTGCATCAGATCTACGCAGATTTTCAGGACACTCTTGCGCAGATGAAGAACGTGCAATATGATCTCATGGATCTGGATGCGAAGCACTTTGAAGACGACTTCTACGCTTTCCGCTCCAAGAACAAAGAACTGGAACGGCGACTCGCGTCAGTGATCAACCAGGCTTTTGATGATGCCAAAACGATTGTGGGTCGGTTCAAATGCTTAGACTGCTTCGAAGACCTACTGGACCGGCAGATCATTAAGAATGAGTTGGAGCGGAAGCATACGTCTTTGATCGCATCGTACGCTAGCGATCTGCACGTGGTCCAACAAATTTTCATTGAAAATCGAGATCATCCGCCGATATCGCCAAACTTGCCTCCTTTTGCTGGCGCAGTCTCTTGGTGCCGTGGGCTAGCGGAGCGTATTCGGTTTCCAATGGAAAAACTGAAGCAAATTTCTCCGAGAATTGTACTTGAAAGAGAGGACTCGAAAGAGGCGATGAAATTGTATACGAACGTCGTGGCAATGCTCCAGGAGTACGAAGTCCAGAAAGTCAAACAGTGGGGCGTCTCAATTGAAACATCGTCCAAAGCGAAGCTTAAACTCCCGTTGATTCGCCGTGAAGCTATTGCGGGAAGTGGATCGGATTCTGCAGGCACGACAGCTGGGGGCAAGGCGCAGCAGACACCAACTGGGCCACTTGCTCCATCTGCCGGCCTTTTATTTGTGAACTTTGACGCAGCGCTGGTTCAATTGTTACGTGAAGTGAAATATTTTCTGTTACTTGGCTTGGACATCCCAGAGGATGCTCTGGAGATTTACAAGCGCGCAGAGGTTTTCCGGAGGCAAACTGGAAATTTGGAATTGATCGTCGATATGTACAATACCATCCATTCGATGCTTCTCCCTGTTGAAAGGCCGCTCGTGAAAGGTTATCTTGAGCGCATGGACCAGGTGTTGAGCAAAGGCATTAAGGCCTTGAACTGGAAGTCGCATGGCATTGACGTGTTCCTTAAGGAATCTATGGCTGTCGTAAACGAAGCAAACACATTGCTGAGTCAGTTAAAAGCGCACCAGAACAGGGTTGGCGAGCTGCTCGACATTTGGATCGCCCCTCCACTGCTCTTCGAACGGAAAAGCAAGGCTCTATCCGTTGAAGAATTTGAAGGATTGCAGAAGGCCCTGTGTCAGCAAAAATACCACGTGGTTAAAGAAGGAGGCAATGAGATCCACCGACTGCTCAAAGACACGCTGAAGCACTTGCGCGTGGCGCAAGGGAGCCCTGACTGGAGAGCATACGTCGACTACGTTAGCGGGATTGTAGAGGACGGACTCGCTCGAGTGATTCTGCAATCTCTCGGGCAACTGCGAGACCAACTAGACCCAAAGCGTATCGAGAGCGAGGATATCCCTGCCTTGCTAGAGGTGGAGCTTGACTTGTACGGGAAAGACATCGTGTATTTCCCGCCCATCCAGAGTACAGCTGGCAAGAATGGCTTGCAAGATCTTATAATGCGTCGAGTAGAAGCCATTCTTCATAGTGCTACTGTGTTTAAGCGGCTGGACAGCTCGGAAGGTTCCTACTTAAAGGAAATGCGTGAAAATGTGCAGATTCAGCTGCTGATTGCAGACGTGTGGTCGTACCTTGACCAAAACCAAAAAGCGTGCAGTGCTTTCCGCCAGGCGCTCACGAAGTACGAGTACTTGTGGACTACCGATTTGCCGCAGATGTTTCAAGAGTTTCTAGTGACTGCTTGGTCTCCGTACCCGTACACAGACGACCAAAACCCTCGCAATAGGATAGCGTACGCAGATAATCAGCTTTCTCCGGTAGCAAAATCAGGGACAATTGGCGATGCTGGCGGGTACAAGTCGCTTATTGCTGCTGGTTCCGCAATGTCAACGCCGCCTCCGATGCCTGCGCAGCTGCTTAACCTCGAGCGCTTTCAGGAGAAGATCAGCTTCTTTCTTGGTCTTCAAAACGAGATCTCCGAGTCCAAACATGTGAAGGACGTGGGTTTTGTGCGGGTAAACTCGCTTCCTATCAAGCAAGCTCTCTCAACGTGGGTGACAAAGTGGGTCTACTTGTTTACACAGTACCTGCACGATCGAGTCGTGAACCAGCTCGTGTGGGTAGATAATTTCATGCAGCGAGTAAATGCCGGCTTGGATGCCGAGATAGACAACGCCAGTGCAGAAAAAGAGAAGCCTTCGCTCATGCAGTGCATGCTGCACATTCGAGATGTCCGGCGTCTGATGCGCGAAGACCTGCTCGTCAATTTTGGGCCTCTCAAGGACTTTGTCGCGCTTTTGAAACTGAATGGCATTGCTCTGGATATGTCGTATGTTGGGAAAGAAAATGTTCTGACGTTCCTAGAGCAAGCTCCGATGCGCTGGGAAAATATGGTGAACAAGACCTTTAAGAAAAAGAAGTCATCCAGCCATTGCAAAACCAAATGATGGAGTCTATCAGACAAGAGGTTGTGGAATTCAACAGACGCCTCGCACAGATGAAAGACGAGTTTAGGACAGTAGCCCCGCTGTATGCGCCAACCGATAGTCGGTCAATTGTTGATGTGTACGACCAACTTGATGCTTATCATGCCAAGCTAACCCAAGTTGAGCAAGAAGCTACCAGATTAATGGAACTGGAAGATATCTTCGAGCTCGCTTCGAGCAAGAACGAGGTGCTGATAACGTTACGGTCCAACTTTACGATTCTAAAGCACATTTGGGACTTTGTTGCGTTGCTAAATTCAATCTACACGGATAAATGGCAGCCGTTGCTATGGAGCGACCTCAACGCTGACGACCTCATGGAAGAAGTGGATGAAATCGAGCGCTATCGGCAAAAATTGTTTTCATCAGCTCGTTCAATTAAAGACTGGCCCATTTACGAGCACCTTAAACTGAAGCTGCATCAAATGGCCGTCATCCTCCCGCTTGTCAAGCACCTTCATTCCCCTGCTATGCGTGATCGACACTGGAAAAACCTGATGATTCTTGCCAGAAAGCATTTTGATCTATCTGGAGCAGGCGGCTCCACTGTATCGAATTATTCTGCCATAGGCCCTGCGAGCGGCAGTTCTGGGGGAAGCAAGGCAAGTAGCGGGAAAAGTTCCCTTAGATTCGAAGAGGTTCTAAAGCTTGAGCTCTTTCGATTCGTCAATGAAGTTAATGAGCTCGTGGAAATGGCATCGAGAGAGTTTAAGATTGAGGAGCAACTACACTCCATTGAAACGACGTGGAACGGGTTTCAGCTTGAATTCGTTCCTTACCAAACAGCAGACGCAAAGGGCAGCACCCAAGCCCAGGATCGCGATAATGGAACTGTATCAAGCACGCCCGCATTATCAGCATCTGCAAACAACGAGCAGGTCGACGGTGATATTATGATTTTAAAGATGCCGAATGCCATTATTGAGTGTCTCGAAGAGCACCAGCTTCAATTGCAAACGATGGCGGCAACTGGGAAATTCGTTGCCTACTTCCGAGACAAAGTATTTGAATGGCAGCTGCGCTTAGGCAACGTTGACACGATCTTAAAGCTGTGGATAACGCTGCAAAAGCAATGGTGTAGTTTAGAATCCATCTTCCTGAGTTCAGCTGGCGATATCCAGCGGCAACTCCCACAAGAATACCAGCGCTTCGAGCATGTTGATCAGGAAATGAAAGAATTGTTTGCTGATGCGCGCTTGTCGCCGTCAGTGCTTGTTTCATGTTGCCAGCGGGAGGGCCGTGAAACGGTGCTGCGCGATTTACAGGCGGAGCTGGAGATCTGCCAGAAGGCACTGAACCAGTACCTGGATGGCAAGAAAGACATTTTCCCTCGATTTTATTTCGTTTCCAATGCGTCGCTACTGGAAATCTTATCGAATGGCAACTATCCTCCGCGGATTCAGCCACATTTCGGGAATTGCTTTGATGGCATTCAGTCTTTTGAATTTGTAAGCGCTCAGCAAAGCATAGCTTCTTCGGGCGCCTTATCAGGGCGGAAAATTTCTTCGTCTCCATCATCGGGGGCTATTGAGGATCGCTTCCTAGCCGTGGCCATGATCTCCAAAGAGGGAGAAATCGTGCAATTCATGGATTCGCATTTAATCCACGGCACTGTCGAGAACTGGTTCAACGATTTGGTGGTCGTGATGCAGGACACTTTGAGACAGAAGATTTTTGATGCCGTCGAGGCGAGTGCTCTCTGGGGTGTTGACTGTGCTCGCCACACGTGGGTGTTCGATTATCCTGCGCAAGTGGCACTGCTCGGAAGTCAAATCGTTTGGACGGAGGAAGTGGAGGGCGCTCTGGAAGAGTTTGAAAACGGCACCGAAGACGCCATCAAGAAGTACTATGATGTGTCAACAGTACGTCTGGAAGAATTGATTAAGCTTGTTCAGGGGCATCTTAGCGACCTAAATCGCCAAAAGATCATTACGCTGATTACCGTCGACGTCCATGCTCGTGACGTAGTTCAATCGTTAATTTCAAAGAAGGTCTCCAGCTCGTTGGACTTTCAATGGCAGTCCCAGCTTCGGTACTATACAACTCCTGTCGTGACGAGCACAGGCCAGAAGAAAGAGGTTCACATTAAAATCTGCGATTTCCGGTCATTTTATACCTACGAGTACATTGGAAACTGCGGGCGCCTGGTGATCACACCGCTAACAGATCGGTGTTACGTCACATTGACAACAGCTCTGCGGCTGTGTCTCGGGGAGCTCCAGCAGGGCCGGCGGGAACAGGGAAAACGGAGACGACAAAGGACTTAGCTCGAGGAATGGGACTGCAGTGTTACGTCTTTAATTGTAGTGACCAGATGAACTACCTGACCATGGCCAACATTTTTCGTGGATTGGCCCAGACTGGAGCGTGGGGGTGCTTTGACGAGTTTAATCGCATTTCAGTAGAAGTACTATCAGTCGTAGCGACGCAAGTGAAGACTGTGCTGGATGCTACCACACTGTTAGTAGCCTCGACAAATCGTGGGCAGTCTGGGGGAAACGGAGGCGAAATGGCATCCGCCACGAGCCAAGATGGAGGTGCGTCGCAACCTATTGCAATGCCTCGCACAGGCAATTGTGAGTTCTTTGGCAAGACAATCTCGTTAGTGCCGACCGTTGGTTTCTTCATCACCATGAATCCTGGGTACGCTGGCCGTGCAGAACTTCCAGAAAACCTGAAAGCACTATTCCGTTCGTGTGCAATGATAAAACCGGACTTGCAGCCCATTTGCGAAAACATGCTGATGGCTGAGGGTTTCCTGAAGGCTCGCATGCTGTCTGTGAAGTTTGTGTCCCTTTATGATCTTTGCAGCGAGTTGCTCTCAAAGCAAAAACATTACGACTGGGGTCTTCGTTCAGTCAAGTCGGTCTTGCTTGTTGCTGGCAGCTTACGTCGCATGTATTCCTCACTGTCGGAGGAAGTTGTGCTAATGCAGGTCCTTCGAGACTTCAACACGCCGCGGATCCTTCCGCCAGATTCTCCCGTCTTTATGGGCTTACTTCGAGATCTCTTTCCCAGTCAGGAACCGCCTTATCTCAAGAACGACGAGCTTCTGACAAAGTGCGCGCGTGTGTGCAGTCAGAAAAAGCTCCAGCCTGAAGAGGGCTTCCTGAAAAGATCGGTGAATATGAGGACGTTCTCAAGGTTCGACATAGTGTTATGCTGATTGGTCCTGCAGGATGCGGCAAAAGTACCATTTGGAGCACCCTTGCGGCATGCCACAACACACCTGATGATGCAAATGCCATGGCTAAGCATGTGACCATTTTCGAGAGCGTGAATCCTAAAGCCATCACAGCCGACGAGCTGTACGGATATATGACTCTTGACAACGATTGGAAAGATGGTGTCCTGTCATCAATTATGCGGAACATGTCGAAGAATGTGGCGCCGTTTAGCGAGTCGCATTCGTACAAATGGGTCGTCTTGGACGGTGACATTGATGCAGTGTGGATCGAAAGCATGAATACAGTGATGGACGATAACAAAGTCCTTACACTCGTATCCAACGAGCGTATTCCACTGACGAGATCCATGAGGTTGGTCTTTGAAATCTCATCTCTAGCGAACGCTACACCTGCTACTGTGTCGCGAGCTGGGATCATTTATGTAGACGAAGGTCATATCGGTTGGTTCCCTGTGATAGAATCCTGGTTGCAGCAGCGTGAAAGTGCTGCTGAGGCAGCTATTCTTCCGGGCTTATTCAAAAGTATGTGGACTTAATGTTCTCGGCTCTTGAGGAAACGAAAGCAGAGACCATTGTGCCTATCGTTCATGTTGCAATTGTGGAGATGCTGTGCCGTCTGTTGGATGGGCTGCTGAGTTGTATCGGTGAGGGTGTAAAGTCTCCAGATGTGCTAGAAAACGCGCTAATCTACTGTGGCCTTTGGGCCTTTGGCGGTGCACTTGCGAGTGATAAAGGCAGCGACGACCGTTTGACGTTCTCTACCAATTTCAAAGCCATCGCCAAGTACAAATTCCCATCGACGGCAGCGGTTAATGCCCCGTCATCTTTTGCCTCGGGGGCAGACACCAGTGGGAGCGCAAACCTTTTCGATTTGAACTTTGATATTACAAGAAACGAGCTAGTGCACTGGAGCGAAAAGGTGCCTTCTTTCATCCCAACGGGGACGTTCCTTTCCACGCGTTAGTCGTTCCCACGGTGGAGTCAACTCGTGTGCACTTCGTCATGGAGTTACTTATTCGGAAGAGGAATCCAGTCATCCTGGTGGGGTCCAGCGGATCGGGCAAGTCTGCGCTAATCTACGAGCACATGAAAGGGCTGGAGGATGACGTTTCGTTCGCTCATGTGGGCATGCACCACTATATGGATGCGCGAGAGCTACAACTTCGCCTGGAAAAGTTTGTTGAGAAAAGATCGGGTCGAGTATATGGACCCCTCAATAACCGTAGACTCATCTACTTCCTCGACGATCTTAACATGCCGCACCCTGAAGAATTCGGAACTCAAACAGCATTGGCGTTAATGCGGCAATACATGGACTATAACTCGTGGTACGATCGGCACGATCTTTCATCCAAAAAGGTTATCCAGGACGTCCAATTCCTCGCGAGCATGAATCATAAGGCCGGCTCTTTCACGATTAACCCACGCCTTCACCGTCATTTCTCAACACTATGTATTAGTATGCCATCGAAGCAAGATCTAACAACCATTTACTCAACGTTGCTGAATCAGCACCTGGTTAACTTTGCTGATAAGATAAAGAAACTCGCGCCTGCCATCGTTACTGCGACGATTGATTTGTACACCGACGTGAGGACCAACTTTTTGCCCACTGCAACAAAATTCCACTACGTATTCAGCATGCGCGATTTGAGCTCATTGTTTGAGGGCATCTTTATGGCATGTCCGGAAGGATACTTAAATAATTCGCTCCAGTTTTGTCGTCTCTGGATCCACGAGTGCTTTCGAGTTTTCAGCGATCGTATGAGCGCACCGAGCGAAATCCAGCGCTTTGCCGAGATGGCTGTAGAACAGGCGAAAAGAATTTTGAAGAAGACCAAACAGAGATCTTCGCAGCCCCTCTTATTTGCGTAAACTTCCTGGGTGTTGGCTCTTCAGGGTCAATTAACTCTGACGGCGACCATGGAGGAAATGTTCTAAGCTATACTCCTATCCAGGAAAAATCACAGCTTCTCACTTGCTTGGAAAGAAAGCTTGCCGAGTACAACGAGACGCATCCTGTGATGAGTCTGGTATTGTTTGATCAAGCTCTAGAGCATGTCACTAGAATTGTCCGTATTCTAGCGAACCCCTCGGACACGCCTTGTTAATCGGCGTTGGCGGATCCGGGAAGCAGTCGTTGTCACGCTTGGCAGTGTTTATTAGCGGATACAGTCTGGTAACCTTGACTACAAGTGCCTCGCCATCGTACGGGGTGAGTGAACTGAAAGAAGACCTCAAGGATATATACCGCAAGGCCGGTGTCCGACCAGCGAAACCAATCGTATTGCTGCTTACGGACTCCCAGATCACAAATGATCGCTTTTTGGTTCCACTGACGGATGCGTTAATGACCGGATACATACCAGATTTATTTTCTAGCGAAGAAATGGAGTCGATGGGGGAACTTTGCGCATGGAGGCGAAATCTCGTGGTATACCCGACACCAAGGAGCAGCTGGAAGATTTCTTCTACGAGCGCGTGCGTTCGAATTTGCGCGTCATTTTGGCGTTTTCGCCTGTGGGCGGCGATTTGCGTATTCGCTGTCGGAACTTCCCGCCTTTGATTAGTTGCTGTACCATGAATTGGTTTCACCCCTGGCCGAAAGAAGCACTCGTGGATGTATCTCTGAACTTCTTGCAGGACGTGGAGCTATCCACTCGAGCGATACAGGAAAACGTCTGTCACCACATGGCGGAGATGCACATGTCCGTCACTACAGCATGCACAAACTACGCCAAGTGTTTCGGACGACACAATTACGTCACGCCAACGTCATTTTGGAGCTCATACGCTTCTATCGGTCTCTCTTAGAGGCAAAACGGACATCTCAAACGCTCAAAGTCAGGCGACTAGAAGTCGGTCTCGCAACGCTCAAGAAAACGTCATCTGATGTGGCAGGTCTCCAGGACGAGTTAAAAGTAACAATGAAAAAGGTAGAAGAGCGGAAAAAGGCTACGGACGTGTTGCTGGAGCAAATGGGGAGACAACGTGGTGATGCCGAAGTGAAGCAACGTCGCGCCGACCAAGAGCGTGCAAAAGCTTCCCAGGCTGCAGAAGTTGCGTCTCAGATTGAAGCTCAAGCAGCAGTCGAACTCGCCATCGCCAAACCCGCGTTGGATGCGGCTCAACAAGCTGTGAATTGTCTCAATAAGGCGTCATTAACCGAGCTGAAATCGATGGGGAAGCCTCCGGCTGGTGTCGAGAAAGTTACTGCAGCCGTTTTGATGATGATCAAGAAAGAGACCAAGAATTTTAGCTGGGATAACGCCAAGAAGATGATGGCAAAAGTTGACGTCTTTAAGCAATCACTGGAGCAATACGATAAGGAAAACATTCCGGCGGATGTTGTGGCACGGGTGGAGCCTCTGATTCAAGAAGACCCGAACTTTAACTACGAAAAGATGAAAAGCAAATCCGTGGCTGCTGCGAACCTTTGCGTGTGGGTCGTCAATATCATTGCGTTCCATCAAGTGTTCGTACGCGTCAAGCCACTAATGGACACGTTGGAAAAAGCGCGGCAGACAAAGGCCGAGGCTGACAGCGAACTGGCAGCGGTTCAGAAGCTCGTGGCGGAGGTCGAAGGTCAGCTAAACGCCTTACAAGCCTCGTTCAGAGATGCTACGAATGAAAAGGCTAAAGTGGAGGCGGAAGCACAAGCTTGCCAGGAACGGTTGTCCCTGGCTGAACGACTAGTCAATGGCCTCGTATCTGAAAACGAGCGCTGGAGTCATGAGATTGATGTGCTACGGGCAGGCGAGAACGCCTTAATCGGAGATTCTTTACTCGCTGCGGGATTTGTCAGCTACATTGGCGCATTTAATGCAAGCTTCCGAGCACAGCTCTGGAAAAACACCTGGCTCCCGATATCGCGACACGAGAGATTCCGATCACTCTCGGCAATCAAGATGGGAATGCGTCTGGTCCTCATGAGGCCGGCAACGCGAATTCAGGTATTGAAAGTGAGGCTTCTGTGGATCAATCTACAACGTCTCCGTCGCCACACTTGGCCGCGAACGTTGGTGTGGACCCTCTCGATGTACTTAGCGATAGTAGCGACGTCGCACAGTGGATGAATGAAGGGTTGCCTGCTGATCGTATCTCTATCGAAAATGGATGCATCATTACGTCATGTCAGCGATGGCCACTGCTGGTGGACCCCAGCTCCAAGGTATTATTTGGCTTCGCGCTCGGAATTTTGAATCAAAAAGTCGGAAGGGTCTGACAGTGAAGATCGTGATCCACCGAGTCAATCTCTGGTTGTTCTGCAGCCTGCACAAAAGAACTGGACGACCACATTGAAAATCGCCATCTCGTCTGGCCAGAATGTTATTCTCGAAAATCTAGGCGAGGCGATTGACGCATCTCTGGAGCCCGTCATCATGCGGCAGATATACAAGAAAGGCCGCAATTGGTTCTTGCAGTTCGCAGCCGAAGAAATCGAGGTAGACCCTCGATTCCGGTTGTATCTGCACACGAAGCTGCCAAACCCGCACTACCGCCCTGAAATCCTGGCGTATTGCACCCTGATCGACTTTAGCGTAACGGAAAAGGGTCTCGAAGACCAGCTTCTCGCTAACGTAGTGAACTTAGAGCAGCCCGACTTGGAAACACAAAAGCGGCAACTCCAGCAAGAGTTCAACGGCTATCAAATCCAATTGCTCCAACTCGAAAACGACCTGCTCGAGCGCCTTTCGAACGCCCCTGATGATATTTTGTCCGACGTCCCGTTGATTGAAGGGTTGGAGAAAACAAAGCTAACTGCTATCGACGTGAGTATTGCGTTGCGGAAAGGTAAGGACACTGAGCGTGAGATTAACCTCGCTCGAGAGGTTTACCGGCCTGTTGCGAACGAGGCGAGCATGATGTACTTCCTGATGAGCCAACTCTGCAAAGTGAACCACATGTACCGATACTCGCTTGAGTCGTACATGACCTTCTTCTTCGTCGCCTTAAATGGTGTTGCATCCACAGCTGCAGCATCGAGCAGTACTACGGGCAGCGGCGAAAGCGGTCATACTGCATATGGACGAGTAGGAGTATTGCAAGAGGCCCTGCGATGGACGATGTTTTCGATGGTGACAAGGGGCCTCTTTGAAGAGCACAAGCTCCTCTTTTAACTCAATTAGTTTTCCTCTTGCTTCGCCGCGGTGTCATTGGGGCCCACAGCGGCTATGAACCGCAGTTTGCACGCTTTCTATTGCAAGGGCCGAAGGTTGTTGGGCCGGAGAACACCATCTCTTGGCTAAATGAATCCCAGTGGCAATCACTGCAAGCTCTAATTACCCTGGCCCCGTTCGAACGCTTTGTTTCCGATCTTGAAGAGTCTGAGCCACGCTTCCGGGAATGGTACAACTCGACAAGTCCCGAGCTGGAAAAACTCCCTTGGACTGGCGAGAGCTTGACAAATCGGCGCCGTTCCTGAAGCTGTTGGCGGTGAAATGTCTTCGTCCGGATCGACTGACTCAGGCAGTGAGCAACTTTATCGTGCAAGCCCTTCCGAACGGCAATCAGTTCCTCAATTGTGATGCTCAGTTGAACAGCTACGCGATCCTGAAAAGCGCTTTTAACGAAAGCGCACCGTGGACTCCCATGTATTTCATTTTATCACCCGGTACGGATGTTGTGGCGGATGTGGACAAGCTTGCGGTCCAAGACCACGAGCGAATCAAAGGTGTAGATTACCACAACATTGCGTTGGGACAGGGGCAAGAGCAAGTTGCTATGCGGATGCTACAGATGTCGGTGGAAAATGGTCACTGGGTTATCCTGAACAACGTCCACTTGATGCCCCGGTGGATGTTGGAACTGGATAAGTGGCTAGAGCAATTGGCCAAGGCAAGCAAGTCAGCATCCTACGCTACGTTACGCAGCAATTTGTCGGAGGGCAAAGAGGTGTCTCGCATGGGAACAAGCCGATCATTGCCGATGCTCGGCGCAGCTAGCGCAGAAGCGAACGCGAATGGTGTCATTGGGACCTTGCACCCTAACTTCCGCCTCTTCATTACCAGTGACCCGTCGACCAACATCCCCATCGGTGTGTTGGAACGGTCGATCAAACTAACGAACGAGCCTCCTACGGGGCTACGTGCAAACGTCAAACGCGCGTTCTGCTGCTTTCCCAAAGCTACGGTTGATGAACTCGAGCCACGCACGCGCTGCATTCTGTTTGCATTGTGTTACTTCCATTCATTGATGCTAGAGCGCAAGAAGTTCGGACCACAAGGCTTCAATATGTCGTACCCGTTCGCTGCAAGCGACTTGCTGACGAGCAGCACCGTGCTTCGCAACTATATGGACAACGCTCCTGTTCGAGTGCCGTGGCCAGACCTGCGGTATCTCTTTGGCGAAATCGTTTACGGGGTCATATCGTGAATGAGCTTGACCGACTTGTAGCAGTTACATATTTGCAATATTTCTTGCGAGATGAACTGCTAGAAGAGTTGTCGATGCTTCCGTTTGGTGATGATTCAGGTGGCGGCGGTAGCGGTGGTGTTGGAAATAGTGGAGGCGATGCTGGAACTAGTGGGTCCAATGCAGGCGGGGACGGCGATGGCCCAAGTGCATCCGGACAGCAACGGCGCGAGTTCCTTGCCCCGAAACTATCAGCAAGTTTCGACCGTATCCTGGAACACGTGCACGTGGCGTTGCTCAACGAGACACCGACCGCTTTTGGGCTGCATCCCAATGCCGAGGTAGCATTCCGAACTGAAAGTGGGAATGCTTTACTGCAAGCGATGCTTCTAATCACCACGAACGACGAGGATTCCCACAGTAACGAGAACAATGAAGAAGACGAAGGCAGTCCAGGACTTGGGGGTAATGCTACGGCAAAGGAGACAGCTGACGCAGTGCAATTAGCAGCTGAGGGTGTGCTGCAAGACGTTCTTGAAAACTACCGCGAATTCCGCTTCGACGTACAAGAAATCTTTTTCAAAGGGTCTTCTTCAGAGTCCAGCCAGAGAGATGGGTCGAGTTCCTCGCAGCGTGCGCGAGGCGGCAGACTGTTCTCGTCAGTGGCAGCGCCGGATGCAGATGACATGGACCCGTTCCAAACCGTGTTGCTTCAAGAGTGCCAGCGCATGAACATCTTACTGGAGACCATGACTGCGTCGTTAGTTGAGTTGGAACTATGTTTCCGTGGAGACGTGCCGATGACCGAAGCCATGGAGCGTCTCCAGACCTTCTTGTGTTACGAACACGTACCTGCCAACTGGCTGGCCGTAGCCTGTCCCTCACGACGGTCGTTGGCCCCATGGTTGGCCAATCTCCAGCAGCGAATTGCCCAACTTCAGGAATGGATTTCATCAGCGCCTGAACTGCCGTTAGTCCTTTGGCTCCCGGTCTATTCAACCCACAAGCGTTCCTAACAGCAGTTCTCCAGACAGCGTCTCGCAAGCACGGAGTTGAGCTTGACTCGCTCCGTATCACTGCCGACGTGACCAAGCGGACAGTGGACTCAGTTGACGCTCCTGCTCGAGACGGCCAGTTCGTCCACGGCCTGTACCTCGAAGGCGCTCGCTGGGATTTTGGCAATGGCGTTCTGGAGGCGAGTCTGCCCAGGGAAATGTACGTTGCGATGCCGGTACTCACGTGCCGGGCTGTCGTGAACGCTGTCAATAAAGATCCGTCAAGTGGATCAGGAGGAAGTAGCAGTAAACAAGGCAGTTCTGCAGCCAATGTGTTCGAGTGTCCTGTGTACCGTACACAGCAGCGAGGACCGACGTTGATCTTCGTGTCACCCCTCCGGACGAAGGTGCCGCCTGCGAAGTGGGTGCTTGCAGGAGTAGCGATGCTTATGGAAGTTGTTTAGTTAAGCTGGATAAGTAAGTCATTGGAGTTTATTTCTACTTCGTTCACAAGCTTCCTTAGTGTTCACATGACTTTCAGACGACAGAATTCGGAGAAGGTTGCGAATGGCGCGGGCTCCAAAAGGTGGATAAGCATTCCGAAAATGGAGAAGCTCTAAAAAATTATTGCGCGATGAGGAAGGAAGGAGGGCGTTGCGGCCTGGGAATTGTCTTCATTTGGATAGAGCAAGCACAATGCAAACATGAATTATGTGTAACGTAAAAGCAGTCGGAACTCAACATGAAGTACTTAGAAGTGGCCGGTCGAGTACGCAGAACTCGCTGCGACGCTATTTGAAGCATCGATGTCTGATGCCAGCGTGCACGACTTCGTACTTGACTGGTGATAGTAGGTGAACCCGTTGCAGGCCTCATTACTCCAGCACAAAGTGCAGCAGTGTTCAAACGACTCGATCGCAGTCGCCGGCCCAAGCGTTACAGACCACATTTTGCTGTCAACCTTGTTCGGCGCACTACTTGAGCAGTGGCTCGCCGCAGGATGACGTGTCGGTGCCTCAGACGTGGTCGGGTTCGTCGGCGCTTCAGACGTGGTCGGGTTCGTCGGCGCTTCCGAGGTGGTCGGGTTCGTCGGCGCTTCCGAGGTGGTCGGGTTCGTCGGTGCCTCAGACGTGGTCGGGTTCGTCGGTGCTTCCGAGGTGGTCGGGTTCGTCGGCGCTTCCGAGGTGGTCGGGTTCGTCGGTGCCTCAGACGTGGTCGGGTTCGTCGGTGCTTCCGAGGTGGTCGGGTTCGTCGGCGCTTCCGAGGTGGTCGGGTTCGTCGGTGCCTCAGACGTGGTCGGGTTCGTCGGCGCTTCCGAGGTGGTCGGGTTCGTCGGCGCTTCCGAGGTGGTCGGGTTCGTCGGCGCTTCCGAGGTGGTCGGGTTCGTCGGTGCCTCAGACGTGGTCGGGTTCGTCGGTGCTTCCGAGGTGGTCGGGTTCGTCGGCGCTTCCGAGGTGGTCGGGTTCGTCGGCGCTTCCGAGGTGGTCGGGTTCGTCGGTGCTTCCGAGGTGGTCGGGTTCGTCGGCGCTTCCGAGGTGGTCGGGTTCGTCGGTGCCTCAGACGTGGTCGGGTTCGTCGGTGCTTCCGAGGTGGTCGGGTTCGTCGGCGCTTCCGAGGTGGTCGGGTTCGTCGGTGCCTCAGACGTGGTCGGGTTCGTCGGTGCCTCAGACGTGGTCGGGTTCGTCGGCGCTTCCGAGGTGGTCGGGTTCGTCGGTGCCTCAGACGTGGTCGGGTTCGTCGGTGCTTCCGAGGTGGTCGGGTTCGTCGGTGCTTCCGAGGTGGTCGGGTTCGTCGGCGCTTCCGAGGTGGTCGGGTTCGTCGGTGCTTCCGAGGTGGTCGGGTTCGTCGGCGCTTCCGAGGTGGTCGGGTTCGTCGGTGCCTCAGACGTGGTCGGGTTCGTCGGTGCTTCCGAGGTGGTCGGGTTCGTCGGCGCTTCCGAGGTGGTCGGGTTCGTCGGTGCCTCAGACGTGGTCGGGTTCGTCGGTGCCTCAGACGTGGTCGGGTTCGTCGGCGCTTCCGAGGTGGTCGGGTTCGTCGGTGCCTCAGACGTGGTCGGGTTCGTCGGTGCTTCCGAGGTGGTCGGGTTCGTCGGTGCTTCCGAGGTGGTCGGGTTCGTCGGCGCTTCCGAGGTGGTCGGGTTCGTCGGCGCTTCCGAGGTGGTCGGGTTCGTCGGCGCTTCCGAGGTGGTCGGGTTCGTCGGTGCCTCAGACGTGGTCGGGTTCGTCGGCGCTTCCGAGGTGGTCGGGTTCGTCGGCGCTTCCGAGGTGGTCGGGTTCGTCGGCGCTTCCGAGGTGGTCGGGTTCGTCGGTGCTTCCGAGGTGGTCGGGTTCGTCGGCGCTTCCGAGGTGGTCGGGTTCGTCGGTGCTTCCGAGGTGGTCGGGTTCGTCGGTGCTTCCGAGGTGGTCGGGTTCGTCGGCGCTTCCGAGGTGGTCGGGTTCGTCGGCGCTTCCGAGGTGGTCGGGTTCGTCGGTGCCTCAGACGTGGTCGGGTTCGTCGGCGCTTCCGAGGTGGTCGGGTTCGTCGGCGCTTCCGAGGTGGTCGGGTTCGTCGGCGCTTCCGAGGTGGTCGGGTTCGTCGGTGCTTCCGAGGTGGTCGGGTTCGTCGGCGCTTCCGAGGTGGTCGGGTTCGTCGGTGCTTCCGAGGTGGTCGGGTTCGTCGGTGCTTCCGAGGTGGTCGGGTTCGTCGGTGCCTCAGACGTGGTCGGGTTCGTCGGTGCTTCCGAGGTGGTCGGGTTCGTCGGCGCTTCCGAGGTGGTCGGGTTCGTCGGTGCTTCCGAGGTGGTCGGGTTCGTCGGCGCTTCCGAGGTGGTCGGGTTCGTCGGTGCCTCAGACGTGGTCGGGTTCGTCGGCGCTTCCGAGGTGGTCGGGTTCGTCGGTGCCTCAGACGTGGTCGGGTTCGTCGGCGCTTCAGACGTGGTCGGGTTCGTCGGCGCTTCCGAGGTGGTCGGGTTCGTCGGCGCTTCCGAGGTGGTCGGGTTCGTCGGTGCCTCAGACGTGGTCGGGTTCGTCGGTGCTTCCGAGGTGGTCGGGTTCGTCGGCGCTTCCGAGGTGGTCGGGTTCGTCGGTGCTTCCGAGGTGGTCGGGTTCGTCGGTGCCTCAGACGTGGTCGGGTTCGTCGGCGCTTCCGAGGTGGTCGGGTTCGTCGGTGCCTCAGACGTGGTCGGGTTCGTCGGTGCTTCCGAGGTGGTCGGGTTCGTCGGCGCTTCCGAGGTGGTCGGGTTCGTCGGTGCCTCAGACGTGGTCGGGTTCGTCGGTGCCTCAGACGTGGTCGGGTTCGTCGGCGCTTCCGAGGTGGTCGGGTTCGTCGGTGCCTCAGACGTGGTCGGGTTCGTCGGTGCTTCCGAGGTGGTCGGGTTCGTCGGCGCTTCCGAGGTGGTCGGGTTCGTCGGTGCCTCAGACGTGGTCGGGTTCGTCGGTGCCTCAGACGTGGTCGGGTTCGTCGGCGCTTCCGAGGTGGTCGGGTTCGTCGGTGCCTCAGACGTGGTCGGGTTCGTCGGCGCTTCCGAGGTGGTCGGGTTCGTCGGCGCTTCCGAGGTGGTCGGGTTCGTCGGCGCTTCCGAGGTGGTCGGGTTCGTCGGTGCTTCCGAGGTGGTCGGGTTCGTCGGCGCTTCCGAGGTGGTCGGGTTCGTCGGTGCTTCCGAGGTGGTCGGGTTCGTCGGTGCTTCCGAGGTGGTCGGGTTCGTCGGCGCTTCCGAGGTGGTCGGGTTCGTCGGTGCTTCCGAGGTGGTCGGGTTCGTCGGCGCTTCCGAGGTGGTCGGGTTCGTCGGTGCCTCAGACGTGGTCGGGTTCGTCGGCGCTTCCGAGGTGGTCGGGTTCGTCGGCGCTTCCGAGGTGGTCGGGTTCGTCGGTGCCTCAGACGTGGTCGGGTTCGTCGGTGCTTCAGACGTGGTCGGGTTCGTCGGTGCCGCAGACGTCGTCGGATACGTCGGTGATTCCGATGTTGGGGGCCGCGTAGTCGTAGCGTACGTCGGCGTCTCTGATGTAGGGTAGGTTGGAGGCTGCGTAGTCGTAGCGTACGTCGGCGCCTCTGACGTAGGGTAGGCCGGTGTTTTAGAAGTGCAGGGTGCTGTTCCTGTTGGGTATGCATGTTGCTTGACATGATCGCTGTCATCAGCCTTGCCAGAATTGGAGTGTTGTTGCCAAGTGTAGCTGTCGTCACTTTCCGCATTCTCGTAGTTCTTGCTTGTTTTTCCTGATTTGTCCGCCTTACTAGATTTTGACGGATATGCATGTCCGTCGCTGTTGTGCTTACCCGGTTTGGTAGACTTTTCAGAGTCCTTGCATGGAGTGGGGTTCGGAGTATGATTGCTCACGCTTGGTTCAGACGAGTGCGGTGGATATGACTGTTGCTTGCCATTGGCATTGCCGCTGTCGTCCTCAGTATTCCCCTGGGTGGATGGGTACCCAGTCTGGTCGTGGATGTTGCCGTCAGCAATATACGCATCACTATCATGGTTGCCGTAACTATCGGAATTCTTGCCTCCTTCGTCCAGTTGCGATTGTTTGTTGTACTCGTTGTCCTCCGTTTTGCCATCGGCACTTGGAGTAGACGGAGTCCACTCTGTAAGTATCGCTGTCTTTCCCATCACGCTGATTGTGGCTTTGGGTTCCTTCGTTCTTGCCACCCTTGCTGGGTTTGGACGAGTTCGAGTCTTCGTTGGTGTCATAGTTCGAAGTCGCCTTGTCTGTCTGACCTTGGTATTGCTTCTGTTGTTGCCCTTGGTTGTCAGTGTAGGAGTAGTACCAGAGTATGCACCGTCGCCATGTTTGCCCGCTTTACTGTACCCCTGCTCCTGCGAGGTAGACTGGTAGTTGCCTTCATCGGCACCGTAGTTGGAAGTTGCCTTGTCTGTCTGACCTTGGTATTGCGTATGGTGGTGCCCTTGGTTGTCGGTGTAGGTGGTTGTGCTAGCGTATGCGTCGTCGTCACGCTTGCCGCCCCCTGTGTGGTAGACTGGTAGTTGTTGCCGATGTCAGGTTTACTCTGACCACTTCCCATTCGCAAGCGCTGCGTCGGGCAAGGAGTCTCAGCGGACAAATATTTGTCCTTGTTGCTTTTCGCCTGGCCCTGCGAGGGCTTCAGGGTTTTCGTTGACTCGTTCTTTTTGTACGCGGTCGGCATCTTCGTCTTCGTCGCTGCGTACGTCGAGTCTTGGGTAGTAGGGAACGTGACCTCGTCTGCATTCGTAGGATACAGCATATCCTCGCGGTCTGGAAACGCCACCTCTGCGTTGTCGTAGCCTGAACCCGACCCAGATACAGAGCCGACCATCGACGACGAGCCGTACTCGGGGAATACGCAGCCCCACGTCGGCCCCTCCTCGATGATAGCGCATTTCGCGTCCACCGGAGCCACACAGCCCTTGGCAGTGTACGACCGCATGAACGAAGCACAACGTGCTGTCGCAGTATCACCTTGCATCGGGCAAGCCGTGCCAGTGGGAACAGATCCAGTGCCAGCACAGACAGGTCCACTCGGGATGGAGTAAACAGCATCGTGCTCGACCGACACCTCATTTGAAGCCGCGAGGCTTGAAAGCACAGCTGCGATAAGCGCCGTCAACGGCTTCACGACCATCACCATAATGTTTCTTGACGCAGAGTTACTGCCGTTGTAGATGTTGGTGCGAGCTGGCAATTTGGAGAATGACTTGGATAGAGTCGAGAGTCCACATACCGATCCGAGACTGCATTTGCACCATTACTGTGCCCCTTGTGAGGCAAACACAATCGTAATATCTTTTGTTGCACGTCAAGTCTTGCGGTTCGGCGAAGTCATCATATGTAATAAACTTCCCTTCCACAAGAGAGTATATCGTCAGGTAAGCAATGGGTTCTGTCTTGCCACCTCTGGCCTCCACAATCGTAGAACCAGCAGTTCACGACAGGCTCGATTACCTTCCCAGGCTTTCAGGCTTTGGCAGAAGACAAAGATCTCAACGCAGCCTATGAACAAACATGTTGAATTGAAGGAATTAGTCGCACATCGTATATAATTTAGATTCCTTCGACGCTTGAAAGCAAGCGGTGCCACCAGGTGTTACCTGTGGGCCGTTGTCATGAGTGGGTTCGTGACCAACGGGTTGCTGGCCGAGGTAGCGTTGGATGCGTCCCAACCTCCAGATTTCATTGCCTGCGCGCCAGGGTAGCCCCCAGACCGAAACCGTCCGGTATCTCGCAGTTGGGACGAACTTTTGATTAGTCTACCAGATCCCTCGAGGTTTTCTCTGACTGGCATATCAAACGACGCTCGAAGCAATCGTGGCGCCAGAGCTGGCATGACCTTGGTCTGTGCTCTTGGAGGTTGCGAGCGTGCAGATCTGGCTATTGCTCGGTATCTGGGCTTCTGAGGACCATTAGCGCCTCGAGGTTTGCCGTGACAAATGGACTGGTGCTTCGCAATGCGATCCTGTCCGGAAACAAAACTGCTTAATCAGTCTCGCGACTACCAATGCAGCGCATACTGTACATAGCGAGCACTTCACCTGGGAGAAGGCTCGTTCGCAAACTTTGCATCGAACACGTCCATCTGCCTCGGGCAGGTTTAAATCCATAGGTCCGCATCGAGCTACGGCTGTCTTTGCCCGACGCTCGGTTTCGTTGTTACCAGATCTGTCGAAAGCAGGCGCTCCTGAACACGAGGCGACGTGTTCATGGAAACACGCAGCACTGGACCACACAGGCACGTAAGTCCCTGGCTATTACTATCCCCAAAGCACGCCCTTTGCACAACACTCACCGAATGGCCTCCTTGCATTTCTCGCACGGGATCAACACAAACCCGTTGCGCTGGAAACAAGACTTCTGGTGGATAACCACGGAGGCCGAGAAGTATCTGCCGTGGCAGGCTGGACATTGAATCGACGGCGGGGGCGCGGCAATCTTCCTCCTGTCGCCCACAGCTTGGGGCTTCATGAAAAGACACACACACAGAGCAGTGTGCGAAAGGCGATGACCAGCAGCACGAGCAGTATTTTTGGGAGAAACTCCAGCGCTTGAAACGGAGTAGCATAAAGACTGCACAAAACTCACTTCAGACAGGCATGTTAGACCGGAGCTGTCCTACCTCTTTATGACCTTGTTGTATGTACGAACCGCTCACCTGACGTTGGGCCTTAGTCGGAGTCGGACGAACCGCTGCTATCACTTGAGTCGGAGTCGGAATCGGATGAACTCCCACTGCTGCTACTGCTATCGCTCGAATCCGAGTCCGAATCGCTGCTACTGTCGCTAACGTCAGCGGCGGCCTTCGCTTGCTCCATGATCATTTTGGGCGCATTCTTCAGGTATTCGCGCAGATCCGTCGTGAGTCCTCCAAGACCGATCGAGGTGAAGAAATTGATGGCAAAGCGCGTGTTCCGAGGGTTGTCCTTCGGGAAAAGACCGATAAACGTGGGCTGCATAATTTCATCCGTGAACCGCTCCTTCAGCGTCTTCATGCCAAGGTGCTCCGACAGCTCCTGGCACAAAATCTTGATGAAAATACGGCTGGACGACGTCGTCTCCTCTTCGTTCAAGCGGATGTACTCAAACACGGTCCAAGGCAACGCGTCTGTGAAAAGTAAATGCGCAAAGAGCTTGGCGACGTTGCGAAGCTTGTTCGTCTCGAGACGATGAATCAGCGAGTACTGTTCCGCAAAGCACTCGTCGAAAGCGTCCTGGTACTCGCGCTTGATGAGGCAGAACCGCTCGCTTAGCAGCCCGTAGTAGCGCAAGTATGTCCGTTCCTGACTGCAACACTCAATTAGCATCGAGCAGATCTCCTTTTCCTGTCCGGGGCGAATATTCAGCTTCATGAGCTTGTGGGCGCACTCTTCGTGCGATATACTGGACATAATCGTCAGGTAGATGGTACGCCGAAGATTCACAAGGTCCTGCTCTGTGAAGTCCTGGATTGCGACATTATCGTCCGCCGTAGGTTGTTCTGCTTCCTCTTCGTCATCGTCTTCTCCGTCGTCATCACTGCCACTCGAGTCGGAGTCTGAATCCGACTCACCCAAGATCTCCTTCTTAATGGCCGACCACATATGTTCGTTCTTCAAGTAATCGGGGTCGAACCTGAACACGTCCAGCTTGTCTTCGCAGTCAATCTTCTCCTCAAGCGTGGTTTCATGCGTGATCTGGTCTCCAGACTCCACCAGGTCGAGCTGTTCATGCACCGCCGGGTAGTCTGTGAAGCCTCCTTTCCTGATGGCAAACAGCCCCTCGATCGTGTACTGCACTCTCTTGTCGATCTCGCCTTCATGCAAAATGCCTCGGTATCGCTCGAAAATGGCCCTCAGTCCCTCAGGACACAGCTCGGCCAGAATCTGTCCGCATTCTTTCGTAAAATTCACCGCCACCTCCACCGAGTCGTCGGTAGGATTCGCCAGCAACAGCGTCAGCACTTCGAGCGCCAGCAGCTCGTGCACGACTTGCTGATTGACCAAGTGGGCGATAAATCGCACGAGAGCAATGGCTACCACTTTGTCCCCTCTCTTGAAGGCACGACGGAAGCGAAAAACCACGCGCTTGACCAGAAGCTCTCCATTCTCGGGCATTTTGGTGTTGATCACGGCCACGAGCGCCGCGTAGATGTGCGTGAAGCCAGGGAGGCTAGCTGGGCCTTCATGATGGCTCTGGCCAGCAGCCCCGGGCGCGCACGAGGTTTTCCTGGAAGAGCTCGGGCAAGATGTTGCCGTGGTTGGCCACGTTCACCTTGTTGATGAGGCCGTTGAGACTCTTGCGCAGAGCGTCCCATGTCTGGCGCTGCATCTCCTCCGAGTCGGCGGCGAGTTGTCCCTCTTGCTCGACGCAGCTGCGCCAGCTTGAAGGGCGGATGTAGACGCCGCCCGTGCGGCCGGTGCTGCGGGCGTCCACGCGTCGTCGTGGTGGCTCTACGGGACGTTGGGGGACGTCCACAGCATCGGCTTTCCGGCGGCGGGGAGGCGTGACGTCGTCGGCTTTGTCATCCTGCTGGCGCCGCGGCGGCGTAGCTTCGCGGTCTCGTCTTGGCGGAGTGGGGGCGTCATCCTCGCGGGGCTTGCGGACTTTCTTGCGCGGCGGCGTGCGGTTGCGGGACGAAGAGCGAGAGCGTGACGAGGAAGGGGACGCGCTGCGGGCCCGTCGACGCCCGCGGTGGCGCCGAGAGCTGCGCGAGCGCGACCTCGAGCGTGAGACCGATGCGTCGCGAGCCATTGCGTTCTGGTGTGGTCTCAAATAAGTGTTCCCTGCACAATTAAAGGGGAATGACAATGCTTGAGATGGATACATCGACATCAACTTGCTTGTTGGTGGTGGGCTGAGCAAACGATTGCACCTTGTCATGGCCAATCGACGGAGCATTGGTGGCGATGCGAGTTTGCAAGTGCGAGAACGAATAATGGTATAACTTGCATCTTAACGGGGGTTGGATTGGAATGTGAGGCGACTGGATTATCATGAGGGAACAGGAATGTCGATACATGGGGGTTCGAAGATTGAAGAATCAAGCATGACAAATGCATGTTACCAACATTCGAGCTCTGTTTTAACGTTTAATTAACTAGGGCGGGTAGCTGAAGTTCTCACCAGCACAACTAGTTCATCAATTTTGCTTCTGACTTTGGCTCGCGGTCGTCTTCATCGTATTTCACCTTCGGCATGGTGCCGTCGATCATGTCGGCTGCTTTGGGAGGCATGTTAATCACATAATCGGTGTCATACGCGGATGCGGAGGTTGCCAGCACCGTGGGCCTTTCGACTGCAGGATTGTCGAGCCACACGACCAAGTTGGCGGCGAACGCTCTTCTTGTCGTACAGAAAGAGTCACCGCGTCCTGTCCTTGGGAATTACCAGGCGCACATGATGGCCCGCTTGCCGCCGTACCACATGGCTCGGTTGTACTTGCGAGCTCAAACTCGAACCTTTGCAGTCGCCGTTGGGCTTTTCAGTGCGGCGTGCATCTCCCCGCGGCATTCGCAGCAAGATACGGATGGCAGTCACGCTTCACAGCTAAGGAGATTTTAAACCTGACGGTGGATTTCTCGACCTAATTGCTCGGCTCAGGCTGTGTGAACGGCTACACCTTGTCGTGATCGATCGACGAGGTTTCGACACTTGCGAGCGCTGCAATCGCAAGTACCAGCAATCCCTGAATTTGCATCTTGAATGCTGGGGTAGTGTTGGCAGATGCTGGAAGAATTGCGAGTGCATCCTAGGGCGCAGCTCAGGTCGAGACATACAGAGCACCTTCCTATCGACGGGAATTCGCGCGGGTGTCAGCGTGCCAAATAGCCTCAGCTTTGTGTAGTCAAAACTTCAGGTTCCGATCCCGACATCGGTCGACATTTCGAGAGTGCAGCAGACTGCTGCAGTCGGGAGAATCGGAGGGAGAACGGCAAGCTGTAGTAGTAAGGTAGTCTATTGAACTTTCTTAGTTAATAGCCTCCTTGTACGACCGTAGCCGCTTGACCAATGACGGCTCCTTCTTCTGGAGCCACCGTGCTGGCGGAGGGGACTGGTTACCTGTTGGATCTCCGTCCCCTGTCATACGCTTCAAGCATTCAACACTAATTTGGAGTCGAATGCCCTGCAGTCTCGATTGCTGTCTTCTTCTTTCTCTTGTGGCTACTGCTTGTAGCTGACGCATGCCAAGTTGCCACATATATTGTAGCTGGTGCTCTCGTGTCCAGTGTTGGTCTTCGTGTACGGTTCTGTTTCTAATCTGCCACAACAGAGTGTATCCAATGCTGCACATAGCCCACCAAATCCGCTGGGCCGCGTCTTCGTATTCCGGGCTCCAATGGCCGTACCATTCAACCATCCTCTGCCTGAAATGGTTGCTGGCTGGAGGTGATTCCCGTCCTATGATATACGTTGTGTATGCCTTCATCTTTTCGGTTGAGACCTCCGCTCCAGTCCAATGTTGTACCAGCTTCCCCAGAAGTCTTGGGCTCGAATACACTCGAACACTATGTGTGTGATTGAGATCTTGCTTACTGGGCAATCCTCTCCCATTGGGTATCCACTCTCGCGTTGGAAACCCTTATAATCCAGATTCAGCTGCTGGACAGCTAGTCGGTAAGTCACCCATACTTGGTAGTCCGTCAGCAAATTTCGATGTGCCCACACTTGCTTTGGTGTCTGGCTTAATAACCCTTTTGTTTTTTGGTTTGTTGTCATTTTCGACTTCAGCTTCAGTATTGTTGATTGCAGATCTTTCGTCAACTCCTGCGTGACTCTCCGCTTTAACGCCTTCTTCAGCGACCGCATTATGTTTCTATTTCTTACGGCAGGGCTGACAATCCACGGGAAGTCGTGCAGTAGCGGATGGGCGTGGAAGACAATTCCCCGTTGTGCTTCTCCAACTTCTTGACATCCTTTTAGCACCGTTCTGGTATAGAACCTGCCATTGTATACCGTTGTCCCGTTGCGTTAGCATGATCTGTGCCTTGCTATTCTTTGATGTGCCCCGGATTTCTCCCTGTTTCGCTACTGTCCAGGTATACGAAAGACGTAGCTTAGGAGAAGCTCGCAGTGCTAAGGGCGGTGGATCTCTCAGTCGCTCTCCCACATTGAGACGTGGTGAGCTGTAGAGAATTGCTATGAGCCATCGCTGAATTTTGGTGATGGTATGACTTTTGGCGCCAGATCTTATGGGGGAGCACACACTGTGTACTCGTCACGCTTCGTGCGTACTATGTTGCACGCTCCAATTGATGATACCTCAATACCACAAAACTTCTGCCGTGACAACGTCGGTGATTCCACATCTGGGATCCATTCATTATCCGCCCACGAAAAACTCCCCCAAAACGCTACGATTTCCCGTGGTGGGGCAGGTGGGGCATGCATCTCGTCCAAATTCACCCGTACTGTTATGGTTTCCCTTTTGGAGGGACGTATGTGGGGTTTTCCGTCTTGCTACTCGCTTGAGTAGCTAGTCTAGGAAGAATGGTGCCTGCCAGGTGTCTTCGAGTGTCTTGTTCGCTCTCTGAAGGAGCCAAAGAGGACCCATATACACCACAAAGGCTTTGTGCTTCTGCGACCAGTCCCGCGGAACTCGTTTGCGTGTTGTGGATCTAGGTGAAATCCACGGTTCGCTGTTTGCCGCTGGGCTGCTAATCCCAACCCAATACAACCACCTTGTTTGTACGAGTCCCTCTTAGCTATAAGCCACATCGTGGTTGTTTTCACTTTTGTACCTGAATAGCCACTGGGATTGCTGCTAATCCCAAACCGCCAGCTTGTCGCGGTGTGTAAATCAATTCTGGCGACATCTTGTGTCGGCTGGGTTCGTCAATTAGTTGCCGTCTCCACAAGAATTGCTTCTGCATATTTACCAACATAGTTTTCGTTGGTAGGTCCGGCGGGAATATTTTCGCAGTAAAAGAATCGCTGGGAGAACAATAGCGTTGAATAGGTCCACCCGTTCTAGCACTGACGTCGCTACCCGTTCTGCTGTTAGCATGCGCCTCATAATGCTTCGTACCCTCAAAGCCCATTTGATCTTCGTGAGGTCTGCGAACCCAATGTGGTAGCCGAGATAACGTACTGTTGCGCCTAGTTCCAGGACTGGTATTCCGTGCCATGTTTTCTGAGCGACGGCGGGAAAAACTATGGAGGTCGAGGTTACGGAGATCGAGGTGTGAAAGACGGTCCGAACCAAATTTGGTCAGACCAGATAGGACTAAAAATATTGTCGGAATTTTAGACTAAAATTCAGCTTAAAATACTCGGAAAAATAAGGCCTTAAAATAATCATAGTGAAGTCGAAATAGTCTGGGAAGTTGCAGTGCTTGATTTGCCTGGCCTCACTCTTCAAAATGGAGACTCCAACAACAACATCAACGTCTTCTTCTCGGTTTGAGATACCTCCCCTACCAGAACAAGAATTTCCGTCATTTGCTCAGGCTGAGGCAGCACTGCACGCGTGGAATCGGAAGCTGATAATCGACGTAACAAAAGGCCATCACAAGAAAAACAAGGCACAGGAAATTCGACAGCGCGATTACAAGTGCGACAAGTACGGCCGCACGCAGAATAATCGTGGACTTCAGGATGAGGATCTCGTTCGTACGCAAAGCGGCACCAGCAAAATCGGCTGCACTATGAAGATTCGGTTGGAAGCGGTTGATGCTAAAACCTGTGCCGGTCCTTGGAAGGTGGTTCATTTGAATGGGTCGCTGTATCACAACCATCCCCCATCCGAAGACGCAAGCATTCATCCAGGGCACCGACGTCGCGACGTGGAGCGTGCAACATCGGGAGTTGTATCTATCTCGGATTTAATTGCCTCTTAAAGTGCGATTGGTGTTTCTCCCGAAATCGTCGTGGCCACGTTGCGTCAAGCGGATCCTCACACCGCGATTACAGCCAAGGATATTTCTAATCGCAAAGACGCTGACCGGCGTGAGCAATTGGCGAGCGACACACCGACCGAACTTCTGCTGAAACAGCTGGAAGAACACAATTTGTTTTTCGAGTATGAAGTGAATCCTGAAACTTCGCGACTACGCTACTTGTTTTGGTCACATCCGGATATTCGCCAATTTTACTGCTGGCACTCCAACGTCTTGATTATGGATTGCACCTACAAGACCAATGAGTACGACCTTCCGTTGTTGAACATGATTGTCATGACGAACATGAACACTGTACTTCCAATAGCTCAGTGCTGGCTACCAGGTGAGAAAGAGGAAGATTTCGTGTGGGCTCTCCAGCAGCTTCAGAGCTTGATGTCGACATACAATATCGCGTGGCCATCCGTTATTCTCACAGATCGAGATCTGGCTTGTATAAACGCCCTCGATCGTTTGTTTCCCGACGTCCCGTCCATGGTGTGTCGTTGGCACATGAATCGAAACGTGCTTGCGCAGGCGAGAACTGTATTGGGTCAAGTCCTCGTGGAGAACCCAGCTCCGGGTCAGGACAAGTACAAAAACTCGGTTGAAACAGACGAATTCATGGTGCTCTACTATGCAGCGGCTGACGCCGAATCCGAACTCGAGTTCGAGTCCTGTTGTACGGCAATCAGGTCATACAACGTGGAACTAGCCGACTATCTCGATCTGCAGTGGTGGATGTACAAGACCAAGTTAGTGCGGTGCTGGACAACGCAGTATCTTCATTTCGGTTACCGTGATACGTCTCCAGTGAAAGGCACGCATTCCAATTGCAAGCGTTGGCTGGTTTATTGCAAGGGTGATTTGTTAACAGCTTCTAAGAAGCTTCTGCCGTGGTGGCAGACCTGTGTGAAAAACGTGAGCCTTGCCGTGGAAAAGGACGTTATCAGGGTGTCTCACAGGCTCCAGGATGACCGGCATTCAGCTGTTGTTCTCTTCGTAAGCCGGCACGCCTTAGACAAGACCGCGGAGCTATGGGCTAAAGCTCACAATATTGTGCGGGACCAGGAACAAGTCGAAGCCTGCACTGGAAGGTTTAGACAAGCAAATGGAAGGCCCTGTGTCCACGACATCATGGGAATCATTAGGTCAGAGGGACAGCTAAAGCTCCGAGCTCGAGATTATCATCGACATTGGCTAACAAGGCGCGGTCACACCGAAGACGTCGGAGCGCGAGTCCTGGAGCCTGCGCCTCGGAGAATAGTAAAAACGCACAAACGGCAGAAAACGCACAAGAAAACCATGGAGCTTCAGGAACTGCGAGAATACCGACATTCAGCGAGCGAGTCGACTTGAACCATCCAGCTCCAAGCCCGACACCGCCGCAGTATTTTACTGAGCTCCTTCTTGGCTCCAATAATGTGCGTTATAGCAGCGAACCGGCAACCCAACACGGCCGAAATCTGTCCATGAACGACATACTGAACCGTACCACGGGCGAAGACGAGGCAACTCAACACGAAAACGGTGACGAACAAGTTCAGGACGACGCTCCGCCCTATCTGCCCGACGTGTTACCTCCACGGGTTGGGGAAACGCAGGCACAAGGCCTTTTAGGCGACGGAATGGTGACTCGTCACCTCGACTAAAAGCTCTAGGCGACAAAGAAAACCCAATTGAACAGATACATAATTTCTTCATCAATATAAATTCATGTTGCAATGGCAAACCTGCCTTCCTTTAGTGCAAGTTCGTCTTAAATAAAAATAAGACGGGTTTTGGTTAATTAAGACAGGTTTGTGCGCATTAAGATCGACTTTTGAGCAATTAAGAGACATTTGTGTAAAAATAAGACGGAATTTCGGATTGTGTAAAATCAGTTTTGGTGCGGGTCGCGACTCGGTAAAACCATAAAAATAACCTTCAAAAATTGATAGTAGAATAAAAATAACAGTTACTGAAACTCAACAATGAATTATATTTATTGCAGAGCCTTAAGACGAGCCTCTAGTTGCGATAGGTTACTCACAGGAACAGGAGAAGCGTCTTTTAGCGACTCCAAACGAGTCTGCAAACTCGAGTCGATGGAGGTGTCGGTGCCAGGGATCTTCGACAGTAGCGTGTCCAAAATGCTTGACAGGGAGTGCTTTCGTAAAGAAATACCCATCTTTTGCGCAAGTAATACGCTTTGTTCTGCGCCTTTCTTGTGTTCTTGCGCTGTACCTCTCGCTTCCTTTGCGCGCTCTTGGAACACCCGTTTTTCTTCTTCAGGTGCCTTCTTTAGAATACACCGTCGCCAATACCTTCTTACACTTCGGGCAGCGCCGATCAACAATGGCGCTGCCTTTCGGCTTCGCCTTCGGTGGCATTTAGGAAACTGAACTAATTTGAAAGACGACAGAACGACATACACACAGTGTTAGCAGTAGGGACTTTTCTATTCGGCCAATGGACGGACGAAACATAGTTTTGCCGACCAGTTTTGGCCAAACGGCCATGGCCGGGACTATTGAATTTGGCCGAAACTACATAGTCTTATAAAGGGAGCATTCTTTTAGGAGAGGTACCAAATGACTGGTACTACCATTGAAGGTACCCATTTGCTGGTACTACCCCGTGATCTCCATCCACAAAAGATTCCCCCGGTCGGCACCATATTTCTGGTGGGGTTGGGGTGACGTTCTGCCCCAGAACTCGCGGCCAGTATGGTGCTTGCTGCGGGCTTCCGGCAGGTGCTCTCGGGCATCTGCAAGTCCTTTGCGGGTCTCCCGTTACTCCCACAGCGCCCCCTGTCCTAACCAGTCTAATCGACTCCGTGTAACTTCATTTAACGTCCAATCATTAGGTTCTCACCGCCGACAGCATGATACGCTCGCACGAGACCTCCAACGATACAGTATCGACGTCCTTGGAGACAAAAATACCAGTGCTGGGCAGGAGCTCCATCGGGGACTTCACTCTGGTAACTCTTGCTGCCACACAGGAAAAGCACGGCATCGAATTTGCCGTCTCGGCACGCCACCGTCCCTACCTTTGGCGGTACTGGGCCCACCACGATCGCACCCAGTACCGGCCGGCTTAACATCATCACAGTGTATGGCTCCCACAGCAGAAAACCGCTCCAAGATGTCGATAGGTTCTACCTGGACCCCACGCCTTACTGGAATCACTGCCAATGAGAGAAATTATCATCATCACAGGTGACTTCAACGCAAAACTCGGCTCCAGACGCAGCGGAGAAACTTTCCTAGGCACCCACGCTCGGGGTGTCCGCAACCGAAACGGACACGCGCTAGCTAACGTTGGTTACTCATTTCGACTTTTGCTACTAACACAGGCTTTCCGAAACGTGTAAAACACAAAATAACATGGAGCCAACGCCGATGGGATAACCGCGTCTACAACCAGATCGACTACATACTCTACCCACAAAACTGCTGTAGATTCTGCATGAACGCGCAGTCGTGGGGCAGCACTGACACACTGTCCGACCACAAGCTGGTGACGGCAGATTTCGTGCTTCAACATGCTCCTAGACTCCGATTTTGAACTATGACTCGCTTGCAAAAAGCTGATCCAGGATACTGACACTCAAGAAAAATACACCACGGCGCTCCGAGATGCACTATCTGCCACAGAAGACTGCACAGCAACTCCGGTTGTGTTGCAGTGAAACGCAACACTTGACACAGCTCGTCAGACAGCAGAAACAACCATTGAGTTTGCTGCCCGCGGCACGGTCGATAGTGTCAAAGGTTCTTAAAAGATCGATCCTCAGCACGTGAATAGTTTCTCGAAAACGTTGTACGTGGGCGCATAGCTACCGGTGATTCCAGACAGCGTTGTCGGTGCTTCTGTTTTTTTCTAAAACCACTCCGATGTGGCGACAGGAAGCGATCGACGGCCGGTGATATTCATCGGGGGCAATTAGCGATACCGCTTTCCTGATGCTGATGAGCAGAACGATGGGGAGGAGACTGGAATAGTCTCCAGGGATTTGTTCGACTTTGGGAGGCAGAGCAATATTCCTTCGCCGAGGTCGAGGAGCTCACCGCGTTCGAAGCTTTGGATGATAAGCGACGCCAAATTTGGCGCGAGCTCCGTGACTCCGTACTTGAGAAGTTCTGCTGGGATGTCGTCGGGTCCTGACGCGCGGCAGTTGTTCAGTTGGTGATGGTCTGGTCGAGCGCTCAAGCTTCGTATCGGGTGCCGTGCTGGGTCCGCGAACTGCTTTTTGGAGTTAGACTGCATAAGATTGATAGTCCTAGACTGTTGTAGAATATACTTACCTTGGTCATCGCAGAGTAGAGGTCGTCCAATCAGTTTGGGCGTGGTTGCTCGGACCGCCTAGAAGAACTGTGCCGTATTGCTGAGACTCTCAATCTGGGTGATTTTCTCGTCGAGCGCTAGGTTCGCAAGGTCGCGGCACCTGAATTTGATCTGGTGGAGGATAGCGTTGCACTCTCGTTGGAGTGTCGCGGTATTCGCGAGGAGGTCGTTGTAGATCTGCAGTTGTAGTGCTCGTTGGCGCTGTGATAGTTCTTGTACAATGGGATCGTCGTATCTGTGGTGGTACTTGAGAAACTTCTCACGGCCCTCGCCACGTTCCTGACTGAAGACGACATCCGAGTTCTCTCGTACACGACGCTCGACAGAAACTCGGCTCGCTGCTCGGAGATGCTGAAGATCTTAGCCGGCGCAAGACTCTCGCTGCTGCCGCGCTCCTCGCTTTTGAACGGTTTGGCTTTGACCGCACTTCACGACCGACGAGACCAGACACCACCTCTACAACTGCTTTGTTCTGCCAATCCTACTGTACGACAGCGGTACATGAGCCTTGACGACGTCGGAACACGGTCTGGAAAATTTCCACCGCCGCCAACTCCGAATGGTGCTCAACATTTCGCTACCCCCGTCACGTCTCCAATCGGACCCTGTATGAGATCTGCCGCGAACGTACGCTTCGACACCGGATCACAGCCTCACGTTGGGGCCTATTTGGCCACATCTTAAGACGACCAGATATCCCAGATTACACTCAAATGGCGGCATACTTCTCTACCAACGACGCAGAGAAATGGTGAGGCCGCGAACAACCTTGTCACGCATCTTAGACAAAGATCTCGACTCATGCGGTTGCGGACACCGACTTCGCACGGCGAGCGACCTGGACGACCTTCGACGATTAGCTCTGCGCAAACCAAAGTGGAAACGACTTACGGCTTCAATTATGGACGCACTACCAGCAAAGGGAGGCCCAGCATATGCGGACACGACTCTATGACGCCGACTAGTTAAATTGAGTCTAGCGCAGGCATAACTTCGGCTACGGGAAAATATCACCCATTTCATTTCCGGCACCATACCTCAACGACGCTCCCGCAATTAGTTTTCCAAAGATCAACGCATTCAAATCGGCCGTCACCACAAGTTGTATTCTGTGCTGACCCAAAATAATCTGGCGTAGTGGGCTCAAAGTCGTTCGAGCCCACAGTACGTCCTGGACATAAAACCATTTCCAAGATTCAGAAGGACAAGACGCATTTGCGTGTAATGCTGACGGGTCTGAACGACTGCCGCCGTTGTTTGTTGCGAAGTCTAAAAAGCCCAGGGGCTTTTCGAATACCACGGCAGATGCGCTGAACTACACGAACAGCCTCAAGGCACGGATGACACGTCTAATCTTCGCGAAGTGGATTCGTGATCTAAATACTACGTTCAAGACCTAGTAACATAAGTGCCTGTTGTTGCTGGACAACGCCACTGTCCATGGTAGCTTTGAAGCCGGCGAACTACCGCACCTCGAGGTGCTATTTCTTCCACCCAACACTACGAGCAAACTTCAGCCACTTGACGCAGGTATAATTGCTGCTTTCACGAGGCGCTACCACCGCCTACACATTCAGTACGCCCTGGACAAGCTGGATGCCAGTCCTGGGATGGACTTCATCGCTGCTAGCAAGATCTACAATGTTCCTATCCATCAAGCGATATTGCGGTGCATTGATTGCTGGAATGAGATATCCAGTTCCCTGTCCACCAAATGATGGAAACACACAGGCCTTCTTAGCACCATACGTGCGAGTGGGCGGCGTGCGACGAATCTGTAGAAACGAAATTATGGGGGCTTGCGCTTAATGCTCGGACAGCTACAGCTGAACGACCCTATGACAATGGAGGACGTGCAAAACCCCGCTGAAGAAAAACTTGCTACGAAGAAACCTAGTGACGAGGACTTATGCAACCCGATAACGAGCCAGACGACGAAGACGAGGTCATTAACGCCACGCCTCCGCCGATGGAGATGACAACAGCAGATACCAAGGAGGATCTCCAGTTTATTGTCAAGTCCATTGCTCAGTGCGATGAAAAAGGGCTTCCAGGTGGCGCAGTACGCGGCCTCCGTGCTCTCCTGCGCGAATATCGAGAAGAGTTGCGCGAAAACAAGGCGCACGGCAGCAAATGTCCTTCCGCGACTGCTTCTCCGCTGGATAACCTTACTTTTCAACACTGTATAGTTCCGATAGTTAAGCACCCCTCTATTAGGATATCGAAGAATTTTTATGTCTATAGTCCTCAAGATGGAATATTATATAGGGCTTGTATGAAGTGGTTATTCGGGAACCGACTACTATTCTTATAAAGCGTAAATTCTTATGGAGGGGAGAATATAGAGGGGTTTGTTTGTATAGCCTCAGCTCACGTTTAGCAGGATCCGAGATGGCAAGAGGGCGCCAGCCTAACCCCTCACAAGGCACTTCAAGCGCTTGACAGAGCTGGGTGTGGCACCAGGTGACAACACCTACAGAGAGTGTAGGTTTTGCCGAGCTGCGAGCAATGAACCGGGCGCGTCACCACCCAAGCCAATTGTCGGAAGGCCACGCAACTACGCCAGCCACCTGAATAAGTGCACGTATTATTTGGCAAGGCAGCTCCCTGAAGCATCACCAAGTACAGCAAATGCTGTACCTCATGAGACAAGTCCTGTTGCATCCACAGACGAAAACCCTGCAGCAACCCCAACATCGGTGCAGACACGGTCCCAGTCTCGACAAGTCGTTTTGCCGCAAGTTCGTATCGGATCACGGACTACAGGTCCTTCGCGTGCGTGCCGGGTGTTGGTGATGAAGAAGCGCTCTTCTCCAAAGCAAGGGCAGAAGTCTCCCCTCACCAAAAAGCGGAAGTTTTCCAGAGCAGAAGTGGAAGAAATTGGGCTCTTTCTTATCAAACTCCACGCTGATAATCACCTTGCCGATAGATTTATCGAGCAACCATCTACACTACGGTTCCTGGAATTATTGTGTCCTGGTGTGACGGATGTACTTCCTTCCCGACGAGCATTGGGCGGCAGAGTTCTCACAGAGCACGCTACGCGGTGCAAAACGCTGGATATTGCGGCTCTAAAGTCAATGGAGAAAACTACTAAAGGCTGGGTCAACTTCCTCTCAGATGTGTGGAAAAATATCGGTAAGGATCACTTGCTTGGCTGTCAGCTCACACTCTTCGGAGTGCTGCTTACGTATGCACTACTTCCGGCAGGCGAGGACCACCACGGCTTGGCATTTGCAAGGCAAATGGAGCAGGTGCTGGAGCAAGCCCAACAGGAGGGATGGCGTATTGGAGCGATTATCACGGGCAATGCGGGGAGTGCGGCCGAGCCCGCCGCATTTTAGCGCTGCGATGGCCCCAGATTGTATTTCTTTTTGCTTCGCTCATGATATCAATAACTTGGTCAAGGCGGTGCTGCAGTCATCGTTTGCCAACGTAGCTGGTCAAGCTGCTACCATTGTGAATACTTTAAACGCGTCTTCATCCAAGTGGCTGCCACGACTACTAAAGGTGATGAAGAAATTCTATGGGAAGGCATTGGGCTTGCGAACACTGTGCGAGACGCGCTGGAACTCCATGCAAGGGTGCTTTGCATCTCTTTTGCGCGTGCGGTCAGCAATGCAAACGTTTTATCGCCAGTATCGGGACCACAGCGACTTCCCTAGCGTGCTGTGCAAACTTGGTGACCAGTTTTGGGAAGACCTTGACAACGCTGAAGCCAATATTGCACCACTGCCCTATGCATCTTACAGGCTCCAGCGCGATGAAAACACGGTCGGCGACGTCGTATTTTCGTTTTGCGAGATTTACAAGGGCTTCCAGCATCAACTCGTTCACCGAGACCGACTTATTTCATGTGTTGAAGCCCGCTGGCGAAAATACGAGCAACCGCTGTTTATGCTCGGGTTTGCATTGCATCCAGTGTACGTCGAGAGTGCGCGCATGTTGCCCGACACAGAAGTCTCAGGTATTGGCTCTTTGTGCAAGATAGCTGTTTACTACTACCGTCGCTTATTTGCTGCCGAAGATATCGGCGAGATTCGTCGTGATATGCTGTCGTGGTTGAAAGGACGGTTTACTCATGCAGCTGCAAGTGAATTTCCTGGTTGCCCATGGGAATATTGGGAATTAGTTGCGGCCGAACGTAGCAAAAGCAAACTCCCCTGCTTGCGATGAGAGTACTATCAATTGCTGTGAACACAGCTACATGTGAGCGTCTGTTTAGTGATCTAGCGTTAACCCACACTGGTAAGCGCAATCGCATGGCGGCAAACAAAGCTTTAGACTTTCACACGGTGGCGAAGCACGTTCGCCAACGCGCAAACAAGGATATCGATGTGTCCAAGAACCCTCACAAGAAATTACTGGTCTTTGCGAAGGAAAGAAGAATCATTTAGACGCCACAAGCAGCTCAACAATGTTCACACCGTCACCAAGACAACAGAGTTTACCTGGTGAAGAACGTGAGGATAGCGACAACGAAGATCCTGGTGACGGAATCGATGGCGCTCCAACAATTCTTCTGTGGGAGGAATATTTCGACGAGGTTCTGGAGGACATCGAGATCGGTGCTGGGTATGAACAAGCCCACCGCAATGGGTCGAGAGCGTCGCCAGCGGAAGGGTCGACCGTCGCGACAGTATCAGAACCAGCAGCGACGCCAGGAGGGTCGACAGCAGCGCCAACGTTGGGAAGGTCGACTCCAGCAACAGCGTCAGTGTCCAAGGATGGCACCGAGTTGGAAAAAATTGCTGATGCACATAAACCACCGCTTCCACACGAAAATGTAAAAAATATCCCCAAGAAGCTACGATGCTAACCGGCTTTCGCGGTCAGAAGGCGAAGCTGTCGCAGTTGCTTGGGTAGAGATGAATAGTTGAAAAACGTAGTTGCTGTTCGACGCTTTTTCGAGAACAATTATCATGACATAATCCTCGATCTTTAGCTATAGCTGTGTAAGCGCAACGAAACGCAGTCCACCGTCTAAGCGGTCCACAAGACTTCCAGCTGCTCTCACCTTTTGCTGTTATTGCCTTATATGCGTCGCAAATATGAAAGAACTCCTTTAACGAACACTCGACAATTGCACTTTGTAGACCCGCAGACATCAAAGCTGGATCGGAAATCTTGCGCTGGATAGCAGTGGAGATATGGGGGTCATAGAATCTATTCATGCCAGGAATTTCAGTCAACTTCGTGGCGACGTCGGTGTCGATAATGCATTCCAGCGCCTCGCTTTCCCTTTTGTTGTGGTTGAATGCGTAGTCCCCACGGAGAGTCCGCACGCGTGTCGTCGAAGACATCGCCAAGGACTAGACGGCCGCTAAAGATGGTGGCGCTGGATGGAATAGATTGGCTGGCCGTGAGTGCTTCCCGGTCTGGAAATCTTTGCGGCTCTAGATGGCCCCTAGGTAAAGTTTCCTCCGATCTGTTGCAGTGAGTTTGTCATCGCCTCGAAGTTTTGCGCTGGAAGCAGCTCACGGCGGTCAGCCTCGTGTCGAAGTAATTGCGCGGCATCAGGATAACCGAATTGTCAGGGTATCCGAGTTGCTGCCGTCCGTCATACGTGCCTGCGGACACTTGACCAACAATATCTTGACGATATCTCCTAGGACGTCAGTACCAGCCACTGCCAGCAGGCACGTCATGAAGGTTTCTCCCTCGTGAACTCCTACTTTTCCACCATCTGCCTAAGTCCACAAACACGCTGAACCATCACCTTCTTCTGCTGCTGAATGACCAGCAATTTCTCGGTGTCTATTGGTAGGACGCCCACACCAACACTGGCCGACAGCTGCAGCTTAGCCATCACGATGCGCTTGCGCACAGAATGGACTGCGTCTTTGCTAGCCGCCGCCGTCAGCTCGTGCAGGAGGCGGAAGACCCCGGCCAGCTCCCGTCGTTTGTGATGTTCTGCCTGTCGTCGTCGTCCATGTAGTAGAGTAGTAGGCCGCTGGGGGCTGCAATAGTTCCGAGAACATTAACAGCATGCAGCCCAGTCCTCACCGAAGTGATCTTGTCCACGAGCGCCCCGTCAGGTGCTGCTACTTGACACCACGATGAGCTGGCCACGAGCGCGAACTTCTCGGCGAAGAGCACGACAAGAAGTGTCGACACATTCTAATCTAATTCTTAAGCTTTGCGTAAAAACGTTTAATTAGCCTTGGCCGAAACTAGCTCAAAAGTCCATTTGCCCACAGCTTCCGGACATTTGGGCGGGACGGACTTTTTATGATTGGCCGGAAAAGAGGGACTTGCCATCACTGATAAACACGAGCAGACACTACATTTGTGCCTTTAGTCCTATCTGGTCTGACCAAATTTGGTTCGGACCGTCTTTCACACCTCGATCTCCGTAACCTCGATCTCCATAGTTTTCCCAGCGACGGCCTTGTTGAGAAAGATGTACTTACTTTTCGCGGGTTGGACTTGCAATCCTGATAATTTGCCAAACTCTTGGACGGTGCTGAGTGCTCTCGGTAATTGGCTGCTTCGTCGTAGAAACAGTGTGGAATCATCTACAAATGCCGAAAACTTGTGTTCTACAGCTCCTTTTGCGCCTGGTACCGGTTGTCCCGAGAGTTCCACGTCTTGTCCTAATGCTAGGGCCAAGATCTCGACCGCCAGGAGGAAGAGTAGGGAGCCAAAGGGCATCCTTGTCGGATCCCGGATCGTACATGTAGCGGCTTCGAGAATTCCCCGTTTACCAGAAATTGCGCAGTCTGGGACGGCAAGCTGTAGATCGTCAACAAAATAGGCTAACGCAATCGTTAGAAATCCCAAGCCGCATCATCCAAGTGTGTGTATGCTTACTCCCAACCTCTGCAAAATCCATGTGTATAAATTCTGGCGCCGAAGTGCACGCACGCACACACACATCGATCGCCTCTTGCAGTCTCAAATCCGTCGGCTGCAGGCCAAATGAGCGCGTTTCGGCACACCACAAGGCATGACTTTGGCGTTGAGAACGATAGCTCCATTGCGAACCGGCAGATTCCGTCGCTTCCACGCCAGAAACTCTGCGGGAATGTCCACAACGACCAATCCTCTCCACGCCGATCAGCGCCAGAGTTCACTCGCAAAAGGGACTCGATGGGGCTGGCTGACGCTCGCACGGAGCTGCTGACAGCACTGGTGCCGCTCACACAGCTCATTGAGGCCTCACAGAGCCCCAAATCACCAACTGCTGCAGCCAAATCGTCGATTCCTGCTCCCGTCAATCCAAAACCCAAACGCAAACGCATTCGCATCAAGACGGAGAGGCGACGCGAGCAGTGCAGGAACAACCAGGCGCGCTACCGCAACCGCCAGCGAGGGATGTTGCAAGACCTCGACGACAGTGTGCAAGGTCTCAGAGCAGAGATCCAGCGATTGACGCGCAGCGCCACACCTTGTGCTACGGCCTGCAGACCAAGCAGAATCCGTGGAGTGTCGTGGTCGAGTACTTTCGTCTGTTCCGCTACGGGTTCCTGCTCTCCCCTCGCACTGAGGCCGTAGTTTCTAGCGAGTTCCCGGACCAGCAATACTTTTGAAGGCTGTGATGGCGGGAAATGTGGCGATCGGGGAGTTTGTAGGGGTGGACGCTCTGGTGGAACAGTGGAGGCGCTATTCATCAAGTTTTGAGGGTCTCAACCTCGAGTTGGATCGGATGGAGACGCAGCCTCTCGGGGCTATGCTCGCAACGTGTACACTGAGAGTCACCGTGACAGAAGCCACTCTACAACATGTTTTCCCTCACTTGCTGGATGACACAGAAAGCCAAGAGAAACTCTACGACTCAGTACGCTCTCGACTGATAGGCCAGCGGATCTGCTGTCGGTGTTCGATCCGCTTTCTGTGGGACGACTCCAGCGCTCGAATGACGCGTTTGGACGGCAAGTTGGATTTGGTGCGGCCGCTGCTTCGTTTGTTCGGAAGTCTTGACGATGTCAACGCTGTGCTCAGTAAGGCTCGCATCACGTCGTCTTGCCTGCTTGGAACGGCTTGAAATGAGCAATTCTGGTTTTTGAAAGTGGGAGTTCCTGCGAGTGGAAAACAACGGCATTTGAGCACATTTATTCGGCAGCAAACCTGCAAGGAAGAGAGAGAGGAAGGTAGTCTATTTAACGATTAGTTATTAGTCTCCTTGACGCAGCTTCAATTGATGAAGCATCGTTGGTTCTCTCGGCTTGGGCCGATTGAAAACGTATGACAGTTTCCGGTCGGGAGCTTCGGGCATGCAGTCCACGACTAGTCTGAGATATATTCCTTGCATCCTGCTTTGTGGTCTGTCCCCACATACTCTTCACTTGGTGTTGCGCCGTCCAAGATTTTCCTACGTGTACTATGCGGTTGCGGGTCTGCCAAAGCAAGGTAAACGCCACACTACACAGATCCCACCAAATTCGTTGGGCCGCCGTTTCCGTGTCCTTGTTGAATTGACCGTACATTGCTCGCATTTGACGAATGAATTCCTCGCTTACTGGAGGAGCTTTGCGTTGGGCAATGTTACTGCTGAACCACTGGATCTCTTCCTCGGATACCGCCCATCCAAACCAGTGAGTTAAAAGAAATCGCCAAAATTGCCGCGGGGTTTGTCCAAGCACTTCTCTGATCCATCCTTTTTTTTCGCTTTCAGTTCCAACTTGGTGACTATGTTGTGTAATTGCACCTCAGCGTTCTGTCGATATCGCAGCTTGACTTGGCGTATAAGTATCCACCAGATGTTGCGGTTCCTAGTTTTCGCCGGTACCGTACAGTCCACGAGATTTCGTGCAGTTCGGGGGTTGCGTCTAAAACTATCCCTGCGGCGCCGTGTTTCCTTCCAGAACAGCCCATTGTCCTGGCGCTCCAGTGTGATCTTACAATCCTGCTGTTGGGTCGTGCCTTCCACCGTGTCCTTTGTTAGACGCTTCCACTGGTAAGTATTGCGGAGCCGTGGAGGTGATCGAAGTTACAGTTTTTATGGACTGCCCCATCGTTTCGCCAATTTGAAGAAGTGGGAGTTCATCAATATCGCCAGTAGCCATCGCTGTAACTTCGCCAAGGAATGGCCCCAATCTTCCCCTTGGGCAGCAGGAATTCGAGCTGTTTAGGTGTCTTGAGAGGTCCTCGTGATGCCCAAGTTTCTCATTGCTGTCACCTCAATTTTGTCGTACTTTTTCCTGATAGACATGCGTCGGCCGTGTCCGGGATCCATGGGGTTTCCTTCCCATGAACATAGCAAAGCTGCATGGAACGAACGTGCAGTCTCAAAGGCATCAACATGCGTAATTAGCAGGTTTCCTCCACTGCCAGCGGCGCTGTGGCTTTGGGAGAATGTTCAACCGGTTAAGGGAACAATAGACTACCTTTCCAGACCCGAGTCTCATAGTTGGAGTTCTTGCGAGAGCGGGGAGAAATCAATCCACAATGTTGCGTTTTGGACCACCTCTACTAACGTTAGGCAGCAAAGCTGTAGGGAGCGAACGAGCAGTGTCAAAAGCAATCAACACGTGTAAGCATCGAGGTCCCCGAAGCAACGTCATACAAGCTGTACACCGACGCAATATGTGTGGTGTCTCCGGACAGAGCCATCATAAACCCTCAGCACTGTGGATCGGGGGTAAACCGCAGCAAATCTGCGAGGAATCCTGCTCAGGTCACCCAGCGTCAACAACAGCAGATCAATCTTGTTCGTTATTTGCGGGTCTGACGCATGTGATTTATCAAGAGCTTTCACTCGCCAATTTCCCTCGCAGACCACATCGCAGCCACCCACCGCCAATGCAAGTCGATTCCATTTCCGACGACTTTAACTCGCGCCGATTAATGTACACGCAGGCGTCGCTGAGCTCCGAGATGGTCCGCCCAGTCTTCCAGCGAGGATCTTCACACCCCACCAAGTTTGACGACGACGCGACCGAGCGGAGAGGCAAGCGGTCGTTCTCGCCGGAGAGCTGGCGAGACTACCCGCCAACGAAGCGCAGCTCAACGACAGACACTACTCTACCACGGCACTCGCCTTCTACTTTCACGAAACACACCTTAAGCATGACGAGTTCAACCCGCAAGGTGGAGACCAAGACAATCCGTCGAAAGACCGAGCGCCGTCGAGAGCAATGCCGCGCCAACCAAGCTCGCTACCGCATGAAGCAGCTCAACCACGCTAAACTGCTGGAAGAAACGGTGCAGCACCTCCGCGGAGAGATCCCCGTGCTGGAACTGCAGCGCAACAGACTCATGCACGGGGGCGGCCAGAAGAGCGTGGAGCGCCGTGGTCGAGTACTTCAACACCTTTCGCTTCGGCGTGCCGGTGACACCAGAGGGCCAGCTCGAGCACGGACGTGAAGCGTGTCGGGGTGTCAACTTGAACGATCAGCTCGTGTTTCTCCGATCCACGATGGCGTCGAACGTCATCCTGGGCGAACTGCGAGGGGTGAAGCCGCTGATGGAGCAGTGGCGACGTTACTCGTCCTTCTTCAGGGACCTGTACTTCCAGTTGGAAAGCATGCAGCGAGCCAGCGACACGCTTGTGATGGTGTCAACGACGCTCAATGTGACCGTGTCGGAGTCGACGCTGGCCAATGTGTTCCCGCATTTGTCCAGTGGTGGTGACGTTAAAGAGCACCAAAAAGTGGAGGCCACAGCTGAGGGCGACGAGTCGATGGGCGAGGACGAGTTCGCCATGATAGTGACGGTGCGGTCAAAACTCCTTGGCCGCCGTCTAGTGGTCCCGTGCTCGCTCTGCTTCGAGTGGGACCCTACGAGCTGTCGAGTGACGAGGTTGGAGACGACGACGAACTTCATCGCGCCGTTGACGCGGGCTCTGCGGAGTCTGGACGACACTGCGTGGTTGATGGAGCGTGCCCGGATCTCTCCCGATGGCGCGATAGGACTGTGCGAACGCAGCGTAGGGTGGCAATGTGTGTGGAAGGATTCACGTGTCGCGCAATTCGATCCGTAATGCATAGCAAGTGTGTAAAGGACTCGTCTTCCAGCTCGACACGCAGGCCATGCAACTTGCTGTCACACTCTTGCAAATCGATCGGGATCGCTTCCAGCCGCAAAACCATCAACATCACGTCGCGGGCTGTGATCACAAACAGGGTATTGTTGATTCCCGACAAAGAAGGCGGCCAAGAGCTTGCCCTTCGCAGTCGCTACCTCAACAATGAGCCACTCGATTCTTTGCCTCGTAAGATGCTGCGTGTTGGTGCTGTCTAGAGACATTGAAGACCCTCCGGGTATTGCGAGCAATGTGCATGGGAGGCACGTACAGTACTTCCACAGCGTGCCGTTAGATTGTTCATGCCGAGCGCTTCCACCTCGAGCGTTTACTCTGCTGGTGACAATACATAACCGAGGCGAATTGCGTGAATATCATTTGCAGCGAGCTGGTCGTGACGCTGGTCAAAATCGCTTGCACGCGGAGCGCCAACCACCAGCTCCACCGTGACTGCGTTTCTTCTGTCATTCAGGTCCGATGGTCCGTGAAGACACCACCCACTCGGTTTATCACAATGACAGCATGCCTCTGTTGGAAGCGCCAGCAATATCTCGTGCAGAAGCGAGGCGAATGATGATTTCCCTTCGCGCAGGGCTCGGATTTCGACGGAGAACGTGTAGGTCACCAGTAGTAATCTCGGACGCACTGGGAAACAAGACCAGCCTCATTCGCCTTTTGACCGCCCCGACGACACAGCACAGCCAACAAGAGCTCTCTCTCTCTCTCTCTCTCTCTCTCATGCAGATCAGCGGCGGAAGAAACGACGACTTCGGTCCTCGACGACTCGTACACATTCAACCGCCTCTCAGCTCGGAGATCGTCCGCCCAATCTTCCAGCGGGACGTCACTCATAGGGACAGAACTGCACAATTCAACGAGGAATGGGGCATCAAGAGAGCGCTCACGTCGGAGCAAGCGCCAGCGTGGGCGCCAACGCAGTCACAGCATCATTTAGCTACAGTGAGCAAAATTGCTCTACAGCAGCTACCCACCCTCAGTGATGTTGGCGCTATGGCCAACCATGCCTTGCGCGCAGACTTTCCCGTCAAGAAGAAGCGAATCCGTCTCAAAACTCAGCGCCGTCGAGAACAGTGTCGTGCCAATCAAGCTCGCTACCGGCGAAAGCAGGCGAATTACGAGCGAACTCTTGAAGGAAGTGTGCAAGCTCTTAATGCAGAAATCCCCGGGCTCGAGTTACAACGCAACCGCCTCATGCACGGGGGAACCAGCAGACTATGTGGGGCTTCGCTGTCGACTACTTCCACCAATTTCGTTCAGGAGCGGTGAACAACTCTGGCCAACTCGAGTTTTGAGGTCCACGCTGGCGGACAACGTCGTTCTCGGAGATCTCTGCGGCGTGGACGGGCTTATGGAGCAATGGCGGCGGTGGTCGATGTACTTTCAGGGCCTGCACTTCCAGCTGGAGCACATGCGCAGATCGAGCGATAACTTTGCCATGGCGACAGCGTCGCTCAACGTGACAGTATCGGAAACGACACTCACGTTCTTGTTCCCGCACTTGACCGGGGAGAGCGCAGACACGAAGAGTTTGGCGCTTGGGTCAAAGCTCGTGGGGTGTCGGTTGCTACTCCCGTGCTCGCTGTGCTTTGAGTGGGACGCAACCAGTGCCAATGTCATACAGCTGCAGACAACGACAAGCTGGGTGAAGCCGCTCGTCCACGTGTTTGGAAACTTGGCGGATGTTGCGCAAGTGCTGGAGCATGCGCTAGTCTCACACGATGGAGCAATTGGAGAGGCCGCAAGCCCAGTCAGCTGTGCTTGATAGATGATGTGTACATACACTTTTCCTTGTCTGATGAGAACTGCTTTGTCAAAGCGCCAGTGCTACAGGAATGATCGATGAGCACTCGTATAGACGAAACAATCGGACGAAGCAGTGGAGCTGGTGCAAAGTGTTTCCCTTGAAGCCTAGCAGCGCCAGTGCCAGGCTAGCACTACGCATGCGCGGAGAAAACGAAGCACTTCGCTCTCGTGTGACTGAACAATCACGCAAGCTGCACGATACACACCGGAAGTTCATCTTGAAGAGCGATCTGTGTGAGTAATGGTGGTAAGACTCGGCTCCAACCAGACGTACAGCACGGGAGCAGATCCGTTGATCCGTGATCCATTGGCGCTGCGCTCGATTCGAACGACGTCAGTGTGGCCATGAGCAACAAAGAGAAGGCTGCTACATACGTTCCCGCGTTGTCGTTGCCGCCAGTATGCGACTTGAAAAGATGCGGTGTGGCATCCGCTGGTCTCTTGGTCTCCTCGATTTGCACGTTAATCCGATCGCCAGCAGCACCGAAGCCAAGCGCAGTCCAGTGGTTGCCGTTCGTATCGATCCTCTCCATCTTGGTCGCCGCGTACCATGATCAAAACGAAGACAGACAGACAGACCAACATGACAGCCGGACATGTCGTCTTCCGCCGTAATAGCGTTCGCTGTGCCGTTTAGGTTCAACGCCATGACTCATACGATTTGAACTCGTGCCGAGTGCCGAGCTTGACGTGCAAAACGGGTGCTCCTCCCCACACACTCATGGCCAAAATCACACGAACGCAAATCGCCGGGGCCATGGCTTGTTTACGCCTGAGGCGATTGAGGCCGCATGCCTCCAATCAAACACAACCAGACGGATGCCTTCCATCTGCGACGCGCTTGTCGCTGCTGTGGCATTCTTCAAAGCGAGCTTGGCGGGTGTGATAACAAGCAAGTCACTCGGATTCCACCATGGCCAGCTTTGGCAACCCCTTCGACAAGGACACCACTCCGTTGCTCAGTGACGCCGTGATCGGTAGCGTCCACACTCGCGCCCGTGGCCCCGGATACGGCCTGATCAGGCCCATTCCAAGAGCCAAATGAACTCAACGTCGCTGCCTCCGTTGAAAATGTTGTCGCCATTGGCCCACGCCGTCACAAGTGCCGCTGCCGAGAGATTCCCGCAGTGCGTTGATCAGCTGACCCCAGAAAATCCTCCCGTGAGCCGAAGTGTCCCCGTTCATCTGCCGAGCTTGCAGTCTGCTGGCGCATTCGTGTCGCCATCGCGAATAGTATCGGACGCGGTTGCCACCTTGTCGATTGCTTCTCCAGAGGCGGCAACACCCAGCCGACTGCGCAGACAGAGACCAACCGCCAAGTCCGAAGCTTGTCGTGAGCAGTGTCGTAACAACCAGGCACGCTACCGTCAGAAGCAGAGAGAATACGTCGCTAATCTGGAAGCGACAGTAGCGCAGTTGCGAGACGACATTCCGAGGCTGGAAGTGGAGCGGCGACGACTTAACTATGATTCTCGGCAGCGCGCTTGGGATGTAGTCACCGAGTACTTTCAGCATTTTCGCAACGGAGTGGGTGGCAGTGTCGAGCAGGGCTCCACCGCATCTAATGAGGCGAGCCGTGCATCAGAAGCTCAGCAGCAGCTCATGTTTCTGCGATCCACAATGGCGAACAACGTCGAGTTTGGGGATCTTAGCGGCATCGAAGTGCTGTTGGATCAGTGGCGCCAAATGTACGAGGGCCATGAAGATTTACACTTCGAGCTGCAGCACATGAAGAAGATCTCCGACTGTATCGTCATTGCCTCGGCGACTTTGAGTGTGACGATCACCAAGTGCACGCTGGAATGCATCTTCCCGCATCTCATGAATTCGGAGACAGTTGAGGACTTGTCCTTGGCGGTGAAGCTCCTGGGCCAGAGGGTCAATTACCCATGCTCAGTGCTGTTCGTGTGGGACGAAGCGACCAACCTCGTAGCCCGACTCGAGACGGAAGTGGACATGGCAACGCCGCTCATCGAGCTTCTGGGCAACGTACAAGAAGCCTCGCGCATACTTGAGGGCGCCATTATGTTTTCAAATGGCCAGATTAATTAACCACGGGCGGGATCGTTCGTTGGCAATGCAGGCGGAATGACTGAGTACAGTAATATTTCGCCTTTCAATTCTGCTTCCCTTGTTGTCTCCATCAACTCCCACAGGCCTAACCGATTGCCATCATTGATGACAATTTATTCCGAAGAACTTCGCCCATCCAAATCCAACCGCATGGTGCAGATCCACAGGAATTGTGATGGTGACAATGAGAGGATCCCGCACGCTTCCAACATGGTAGTGAGCTGCTCTAGGCCGCCTTCACCAGCTCCTCCGCCTGACGAGACAACACACTCATCGTCAAGCGCCTTGCAGATCTCCCGCATCTTCGGTGGAGGCATTTCCAACAGTCGACACACTTCACGAGTGAGCTGAAGGTAGGACCTGGGCAGCGTCTTTGACGACCCCGCAGAGAAGATGGACATGAGTGTCTCCATGTCGACTACAAATTGCCTTTCCCCCGACTTGCTCAGCTCCGTCGAGTTACCCGTCGGAGGATTGGAAAGGCCGCAAAAGAGCGCCATCAAGCGCCTCCGCTAACGGCTTCCAGAGTGCGGGGCAGCATTCCGGAAGCAACACGACGCGTGCACATCTCAGCACACGGCTAATGACTGTGTAGCTATGTGCCAACTCGGACGACACATCGCCGCCGTTTGCATTATCGGAGACCCAG
>JAAVTG010000147.1:0-20170 GCA_011947345.1 Phytophthora quininea
TGCGCGACGCCCGATACTCCTCAAACTCAAGTTTCTTGTGGTTCTCGAGCTCATCTAGTTGCATTCGCAGCTCGTGGAGATCGCGTTTTGCGTCGATCTCTCGCTGTTGGTATCGAGCACGCTCCTCTTTGGCCATCTCGGCCTCTTTTCGCGTCTGCTGCAGCTGCATCTCCAGCTCTTCTGCCTTCTCCAGCATTTTCTGTCGCTCTCTTGGACACGTTGATTTCCGTCTCCATTTCCTCCTTCTCTGCAAGCATCTGCAGCAGTAGCTGGTCGTCTGCAAACGACTTTGCTTTGCCGTTGTTTGCTTCATCCGGCTGGCAGGACGCATCGACCGGTGGCTTCTCTAAAAACGCGCGATTCCTCGCCAGTAGCACTTCGATCTCGTCGACGTGCTTCAAGCTGCTGTTGTTGCCCATGAGCTCCAGCGATACCAGCGAGTGATTTGCCTGCAGAGCTTCGCGGAAGGCCAAGACGCCTGCATTCCCCACCTCGTTCCAGCGCAGATCCAGTTGACGCAGCGTGCGGTTCGAACGCAGCGCCTTCGCCAGTGACTTGCCCCCTCCGGTCCGATGTTGTTGTTGCGCAAGTCTAGCGTGACCAGACGAGTGTCGACTTCCAGTGCACCAGCGAGAGCGTCCACGCCTTGATCTAGCAAGCCGACGTTGTTCCACTCCAGACAGATCGCTGCAATGTTGTGTGCGGATCGAAGCAGCGCCGCCAGAGCCTTTGCAGCTCCGCTTCGAAGCAGTTGCCACGGAGATCGAGCTTGGTCGGGACGGTCGCCAGGCGAGCCATCTCCAAGATCTCAGCGAACTTGTCGTCCCCCAAGTACGAGTTGCTGTAGTCCAGCACCGAGTCGACGGGCTTGCAAGCCAGCACGACCGGCGCGGGGTGTACTCGTGCAGCAGCATTGGCGCCCTCGGCGGCATGCTCTCGCTTGGGCGGGACCATCATTTCCAACACGACTCTTCAAGATCCAAGCACTTCAACTCGACAACGTGGCGACGACGACGACATGACACCCAGGTGGCGGTATTGCAGCCTCCAGCAGGACTCCTGCCAGGAGAGACAGTGATGGTCAGCTGTCCTGACGTTCGACTCCATCCATTCGATCCAGTACTACGATTCCCAGTCCGCTACTGGAGACTTCACCACAGGCTCGACTCGCATTTTGTGGCGGCTAGCGGTCGGCTCGGCAGATTTTTTGCTAGGCGAGCCTTGCAAAGCGAGACGGTCGCTGCAAATAGTGATGTGAAACGCGCACGACAACGTGCTTTGTGTGGAGATCACCCAAGCATCCCACTTGCACCGGTAAAGCTCGTGCTGTTTGTCCTGCTGGTAAACGAGATGTCTCTCGACCTGGTGGTGCTGTCGTGCTGCAGAGTTCTGCGCCTTCTTCGCGCTGATAACATTGCAAACCGCACAGCTGGGATGACATCGATCAATCCATGTACAAACCAGGCCGCTGGCCACGACATCTGCCGTTCCGGGCTATACCGACGTTACTGGGAATCCGCTCGTATAATTAGGAGGTGGCGGCCTCCGTCGGCTCACTTTTCCACTTGCACAGTTGGTGGCAACATCCCAAACGTTTTATCATGGCCCCGGTCACCAAGTTGTCCATGAAGCTGCGATCGCGCATGCAGGAAAGTCTTGGAGGCATCCAATGCGTGGATCTGGTGGAGTGTCCTTCTTCCCGTCGGCTTCTTGTCGACAAGCACACGCTCATGACCTGCTCCACCTCGGAAGGTCGAGCTGCCAGTGCTGCTGCTCTGCACGAATTGGACCTGCATCTATCGCTTCGGGACGCCGACAACGTTGTCAAGTTAGGCGGCCACTCTCTTGAAGGAGAGCGACTCCACCTTCTGCACGAGTACTGCTCCTGCGGTGACCTGCTGGAGGTCATGCAGCAGGAACTTCGACAACAATCGGCAGGTCTCGCCTCACAACGCCAAAGTGACGACTACCACCGACGCCGGTAGACGACACTTCTTCACAAGTATTCTGCGTGGAGTGCAGCAGCTTCACATCGCCGGAATCGCGCACTTGGACTTGTCGCCGGAGAACGTCTTCGTGTCGGAGTCGGGGTTGCGAAAGTCGGTGATCTGGGGCATGCTCAGAGGTTCCAGCACAACCGACCAAGCGTTCGTGTCGAACAAGTCGCCAAGGAAGTGTACGCAGCACCGGAGCTGCTTCGTTCCAAACAAGTCGAGGATGCTCGAAAAGCCGACGCCTGGTCGCTGGGCATTATCCTCTGGACAATGTGCACCGAGCGACCGCTAGTACGTCGCGCGGCAGTGGACGACTCGATGTTCCGACGGATGGTCAAAAGCGGCACGGCGTGGACTCTCCAGGAGACTGGACTGCTCTCGCAGATGCCGACGTCGCTTGTCGATTTATTGGTTGGGCTGCTGCAAGTCGACCCTGAAGCGAGACTGTCGGTGGAAGCTGCACTGCAGCACCCGTGGGTGACCCAAACGACCAAGCCGCAGGTATCTCGCCGGAAAACCATCGCCGACGCGTTCAAGAAGAAGAGCGAGGAGATGATGATGAAGCGCCGCTCAGGCGACAAGAAGGGTCGAAGCCGTACAGCTAGCGCTGAGATCGCATTGGAATCGACCCGCATTACCTTGACGTCCAGAACTCGCGCGTAGAAGAAGTAAATACCGACAGCTAGATCGCTAAACCCTGTTTATAAAGCGCAAAAGCTGTAACCAACTACTTGGATTCCCAAGCCGTCGCGACTGCTTGTTGTATCGGTCTCCACGCTGGACAAGATCTGGCCGAAATGCGTCGACACTTCCTCTTCGCAGAGGATGAAAGGGAGAAAAGCGTTGGCGATGGCAGAGTCAACTTGCTTCGGTTGTGGCTCAATCGACGATGCGCCATGTTGGAAGGCGACGCGACCGTCGACGGTGGCGAAGCGAACGCCCAGGTCTCCCAAGAGTTGACGGTCATGTGGGATCTCGCCAAGCCCATGAGCTCCACCACATTGTCGCGTGACGAGTACGTCGCTTTCTTCGCGAGGGTTGCCAAGTCACTAGTCCTGCCACTGTCATCCGATGCGCCAGCCATCGCTGTAGCTCAACGCGATTGGGAGTACGACCTGGAAGGAACCGGCAGCCTCATCGAGTCGACAAAGGGGTCGTCGAATTCGGACAAAGTTATGATGTCGGTCGAGCAATTCCGGGAAGCGTTGATGCAGATCGCCGAGCTGGTACTTCCTGTGGACAGTGGGGTCCACGTCTTTCATACGTTTTTGGTCTCGCTGCGGAATTCGATCGCGGAGATTGAAGCGACGAGTGAACCGGAACAAGACGAGACCAACACCACTGAACCAGTTGAGCGCTTCACATTGAAGCCACTGAATCGCATCTCGAAAATCGGCAACGATGCGTTCTTGCAGAAATCGCCGCCTTCGAGCGACGCGTTGAGAGCGATCCGTGGCCTCCCACCTCCCGATTCTCGCGAGATGTCGCTCAAGCAGCTCCTACTCAGCTATAACCCACGGAAGTTCTCGCTCACTCGAGCGTTTCCGCAGAAGAAGCCCACGAACGGCACTACCGACGTTAAAGTGAACAGCGAAGAGGTCAAGAAAGAGGTCGATGATGATGAAGACGTTGCAGTAATGGCTCAGAAGCTGCACCTGCGGCTTCTTGGCGCAGTTGGTGTCGGTGCTACCCCGATTCGAGAAAAGAAACTTCTTCGTGAAAGTTCTGCTTACTGGGATCCGGAGCAGGCGACGATTGCGAGCCTAACGGAACGACCAGCCCTGCGTGCTGCGGTTGTTGGTCCGCCAGGAAGCGGCAAGTCTCGACTCGCTCGTGTGTTAGCTCAACGACTAAAACTAAGGCATCTCTCACTTGACGAGGCTGTGCAACATGCAGTCGATCGAAAACTTCGCTTGAGACGAGCTCGTGTCGAAGCGACCCCAGTTGTTGAAACTGAAGACACGACAGTGGAGACCGCGACACCGACAGAGGCAACAGAAGAAGGCGAAGCAACTGCAACGTATCACTCCGACAATGACGAGGAAATGGATCGAGCTTTTCAGGACGACCATCTCGACGCTATGCTGTCGGGAGGTGTCGTGTCTCGTGATGTGGCGATACAACTTCTTCGACTGGAAGCTACACGGTCACTGCTTGGTATGTTTTCGTTCTAATGCGTTGATGGAGAAGGGTGCTGATTTGTGCTCTCTTCGCTTAGGTGGCGTTGGGGTCATGATAGACGATGTGTATCCAGCTGAGCTAGCTTCGGCGGACCAAGAGCATCCTGTTGGTATCGACTATTTGATTGCTCTTACTGCTCTGCCAAACGAGTTGGAGTTACAGCTTGAAAGCGCGAAGCTTGCACCAACAACAGGTCGATTGTATTCCGCACGGGAACTCGCCATTTTACAAGCAATCAACTCTGAGGAATTGGCAGCTAAAGGCTTTGCGGATTGCTTGCTACCAGAGAGAAAATCTGAAGCTGAAGTCGAGGAGATGAAAGAAATCACGACTGAAAACAACGAAGTTGAGCCTGATACCGAAGGACAAGGAGATGGCGAGACTTCTCCAGGAGAAGGTGAGGAAGTAAATGAAGAGAGTGTTCCAGCAGAAGAACCACTTCCGCCTCCACCGGAGCCGACACCTGCTGAACGAAATGAGATTGAGCAGCCGAAAGAACCCATACTTCCTTTTGGTGTTCTCTCAAAGATAAAACTGGTCAAGAGTTATCGTGAGTACATGGTCAGAATGCAGCGAGAGCTTCTATTGCAAAAGGACCCTGCCGAGACGGAAGGTTACCATTTCGTAGTGGTCCTTGCCGCTCAGTCGCTCAATGTGATTCGAGATCACTGCATCCAAGCGATCACGGGAGTAAGTACTCATGCTGAGGTTGTTCATCTCGCCGTCATTAACAATTGTTGTCACTTTATCTTTCCAGACAACGCTGGGGATATCGCGCTTCAGTGTGTCACGAGAAGCCTGCCCTATTTCGCTGCCGGACGATCTAATCGACGCTAATCGTGCTGAACAGGTGAAGTGGTTGCTCTACGGAGACTGGTCGTCACTGCTCGAAGCTGAAGCGTCTTCCACGATACCGACGTTTGCACGGCTTCCTAGACGCAATGGAAAGTGGCGACTGTTGTCCAAGTGGCGTGAATTCTGCCCCGTTTCGTCAATTCCAGAGAGCGGATTGGTACTTGGCAATCCTGAATTTGCTGCTTGTTGCTCTGGTCGGGTTTATCTTCTGGCATCCCGCGAGGCGAGGCGGTCGTTCTGTGCCCACCCACTCCAGCATCTACGCCGAGAGCTCCCAGTCCCGTCAAAATGTTGCAACTATTGGCTTATCGCCACAGGTGGAGATGGCATTTTAACTCCTTCCTACCTGCAAGCTCTTGAAACGGAGCTTCATAGCCAAGCGATATCGGCCGCGAAGTTGCTCAAGACGTCCGGTGGGATATCGATGGAAATGCGGCTTATGAGTGGCCAAGTGGTTTCCTCTGTGGAGGCTGCTGTTGTTGCTACGGAGGCACTTAAAGTCCATTTGACTAAGAATTCGTCCTCAAAGTGGATGCTGACAGACTTGCCGTTCACTCGCGATGTCGCTGCCGTACTGCTCGAGCATTCTTGTGTTCCTGATGTGATTGTTCTGCTGGACTCGGAACTTGGTGCTACTCAAGACAGAGCTGAAGAAACAAATCCAGTAAATACTAGTGCCTTATCTGCGCTACGGCGGCAACAATTTCAAGCCGAGAAAGCTGCAGTTGGAGAAGTCACCGAAGTGCTCGGAGATTCGCTTCGGGTGATCACTTGTCCGCTATTTAGCGATCCAGCAGACACTCTTGCGGCGATTGAGCGCGAGCTTGACCCGACTGCACCACGTCTTGATAGTATCGACAATGGACACGCACCGCAGCAAGTAGACGAGTACGATCCTGCAATCATTTTTGCTCCACCAGTTCCCGATAAGGATGACCTAGACAACAAACAGGTTTCGCCACCGCAAAATGAAGAAGAAGGGAGCGACCCACCAGACCCAGAAGCTCTAGCAGCAGCAGAAGCCGCAAGAAGCAGAGCTCTGCAGCTTCACGGCGAAACCGGGCGCTTCTGTCCTGTGTCATGGAAATTGCGAGGTGTACTGGTTCCTGGATTGCCGTCGAGTGTCTGCTTATGTCGCCAAAGGTTTTACGCCTTTGCTGGGGACAAGGAACAACGCGCTTTTGAACGCAACCCAGCAGTTTTCCTTCCGTCGGGACCTCGTGCTATCACGAGTTTTGTGCCCAGCATTTTGCTGCTCGGCGTACGTGGTTCTGGACGGGGAGGAATCGCTACAGCTCTTGCTCTAAACCAAACTTCCGTCGAGTTCAAAGTGGTTGATCTGGCCTCAGTGGTGAGCACTGCCGAACGATGGCAACAGCTTCAAGAATTGCTGCCTGAAGACACTCGGACAATACCAGAAGAAGCTTTTGTCACTGCGCTTAAGGATGAGCTGAAGCTGCAACGACCTGCGTCTGATAAAGCTATGGCACAGGTGATCGTCGGACTTGGGCCTGAACCTTCACGTATCCCAACGACATCTACACTTGAACAGTGCTTCAAGCACAACTTCTTCCCTACTCTCGTGGTACCATTAGCGGTCTCGGAGGAGGATGCCGTAGCAACGTTGCTGAGTCGATGGGCAGCAAAGTTACCAGCACCTCGTCGAAATCTCCCACTAACCCGAAAAAGGAGATCGACGGTGAAGCAGGCGAAGAAGAAACTGCTACAGACGGTGAAGATGAAGAATCTCCTTTGATTTTGAATTAGCACGAGAAGACGAGAGCACGCGCCTGCACGAACAATTCGCTGAGGACCAAAAGATGCTGGACGAAGCACTGGCTGCTCTTCGAGCGAGGGGTGTCATGGTGGGCAACTCAGTCAATGCGTCTGGACCTTCGAGACAAACTGCCAAGCGTGTCAAAATTGTGCTAAACCACTTCATGACAACCCGGGAATCACTCTTCGAGCGCTGTGAAGTGGTAGATATGGCCATGGTGGATCAATTGTTGTCGACTGGGGAGCTACTAGTTGGTAAGCACGGCTTCGCATGTCCTGTCAGCGGGCGGACCGATTCACTTACAGCTAGTTCAGCCGTAGCGTATCGCGATCAGCTCTACTTCCCACGATCACAAGAGGCTCAACGAGCCTTCATGGCGTGTCCGGCGCGCTATTTAGAAAAGACCAGTTTGCCGCCAAGACATCAGGCGACTTGCTGCGTCACTGGCCCTCCGTTATCAGGAAAGACACGCGTTGCCCAAGAACTTGCAAACGCCCTTGGTTTGGTGCACGTATCTCCTAAAAGTGCTGTAGACTGGGTCGTGCAATGTCATGGCGGGTCCATGCTGCGTCGTCATTTAGTGGAAATGGTAGAGCAGCAGCAGAATCCATTGCAAGACGCCGATCTCACACACAAAGTCATTTGCGCTCGACTGCGTTCGTCGGAATGCCAAACACGCGGTTGGGTGCTCGATGGTTATCTGCTGGACAATCAGGAGTTGCTGCTTAGTCTTGAGACGACCAAAGCGTCCTGTATTCGACCCGACATGCTCTTTATCCTAGAGGGCGGATTTTCACACGTTTGGCGGGAACATCAGACGCATGCCGACAGGAATGAGCTCCGCATGGCATTCGCACGATGGCAACAACATCGACTAAAGCTGTTAACCACCTGGACTCAAGTCTTTGGCAGCTTCCACGTTCGACAGCTCGACAGTTCTAAGCACTCGTTGTGGCATCTCGCTGCTCAAGCGCAAGAGTACCTCACGGAGCAGCAGCAGCTAGCATCGTCGTATGTTAGTGCGCAAGCATCAGGTCGAGCCGCTCGGTCACTTGGTGTGGTTCGGTCTTCGCAAGAGCTTCAAGCGCGACAACATCGTATTTTCCAAACGTTTTGCCCGGTTGAACTTCGTACCGGGAGGTTTTACTCGTCTCGACTTACAAGCCGCGAACACTGCGTGGACTTCCGTGGCTCGAGTTTTGGTTTGGGAATCAACAGAACGCTGACCAATTCATCGAAACTCCCGAAGTATTTATCGGTGGAGAAGCCTCCACACCCAGGAGACAGGAATTGTGGCCTTCGCAAGAGGAGGCAGAGAGCGACGCCCAAACACTCGTCGCTAGGGCTCCGGTCAATGCATCAGTGCTAAGCTTGCTAACTGTAGCGGACTGCGACTTCCCCGAGCTCAAAGGCTATTGCCCAGTCACCTTTGCGTCGGGGTCAGGAGCTAAGGATTGGGCATCACTTCGTCACGGCAGTGTATTCTTTCGAGCATCGTATCGCTCCAAGGCTTTCTTCTTCGTCTCCGATGCAGCCCGTCGCAAATTTTGCTACGAGCCTTCACGGTACGCGTCTCAAAGTCTGCCCGTCAAGTTGCCACCGCAAGTCAAACTCGCCAAAAGCTATCCGGGACAACTGGAGCAGCAATTGGGGGCTGCTCTCAATGAAGTTTTGCTTGCATTGGGCAGTGAACGACCCAAATTCCCGCAGATATCAACGCGCGCATCGGCTTGCGTTTATCTTGCTCTGTCGCTCAAAGCGCTGCATCGACGCTATCAGTTGAAATTGCAGCCCACCACTGAAAAGGATCGAGACGAAGACGAACTTGATGAAGAGCAGAAGCAACGCCAACAGCGGCGCGAAGAAGAGGCTGAAAGAGACGCGATCGCTCGGCGGGATGCATTTGTGCGGGACTGTCGCCTTGGTGAGCAGCTCAAAGCTGCGTCGACACCTGCAAACACGTCCGCAGGGTCAGGAGCCAAGGTGGCACGCACTATGCGTGCCGCTCAGGACTCGCTAGCTGATCTCCATCAAAATGGTCGTGAAGACTACAGCGCAGTTCTGCTCGGAGATGATATTGAGTTACTCCGACATCGCTTTGACGTCATTGTATCAGGCAGCGGCGGCGGTGACAACATGCTGCCACTGGATACACAAGTAGCACGGAATCACGCCCAAGCCGCATTCCTCGAGTACACAAAGGCTTCGTCATGATGAGCAAATACACAACGCAGAGCAAGAAACGAAGGAGGCTATGATACCTTTTGTGGCAAAGTAGGCTGCGTCCGTGTTTGTCGTTATTCTCTTGAGTTCCTCTTGTCATCCCCTCTGCTCGTCTTTCACATGAAATTGTTGTGCTGTCGCCATGAAGTTACTTGCACAACTGAGGAGACAATGCGTACCGTCACTGCTCCGCGACCACCTCTCACTGGTGTTACGAAATGCGATCCATGATCACCTATCAAGCTGATGGCGCGAAGCTTGGAATGAAAAATAATAATAAAAAGATATGTTGGCAACGTGCAGTGCTTAGGAAGCATGTCTGGTGAGGCTCCCACAGCAAAATACATCGGAAGTGGACATTGTCTCTCTCGCTTGTCTCGGTCGGTCACTACGCGTGACGCAGCAACGGAGTCGACTCCGACACGTCAATCGCGACACAGTTTTGCTTCGGTAGTCCCCAGTCTCCTCCAAACGGCGGCTTCCAAAGTTTAGCAGCAGCGAGAACAGGATGACAGGCACCGACGAGAGCAACTCCGACAGTCCAGCCAAGGCTGGCGGGATCCAAATTCCAAACGGAGCGTACAGAGCACCACAAGCCAGCGGCATCATGAGAATGTTGTACATGAACCCCACGCGAAGTTGTGCTTGATGCGCTGATTGGTCGTGCACGACAGAGCCCTGGCATTGAGTAAATCACGTAAATCATCTTTAACCAACACAATGTCAGCAGCGTCGACGGCAACGTCAGTGCCAGCTCCAAGAGCGACGCCCACATCAGCAGCCGCTAGCGCTGGCGCATCGTTCACACCGTCCCCAATGAAAGCCACACGGCGACCCAAACTCTGCAACAAGCGGACTTTATCCACCTTTTGATGGGGTAGAGTTTCAGCCAACACAGACCCCTCCGGTATGCCCAATGCTGCCGCTACACTAAGCGCTGTGCCGCGCTGGTCGCCAGTTACGATCCAGGATTGAATGCTTTCGCGCTTGAGCTGCTCGATAACTCGCTTAGCTTCAGAACGCAGTGAATCACGGAGACCGATAGCAGCCAATAGCTCGCCATTTACAACCACGAACACGACAATACAGCCTTGAGCCTGGAAACGCTGGTTGACGTCGACAAATTCAGAAGGAACGCTTAGAGGACCACGCGTCTCATCCGTTCGCTGCGTAAGCCACGCAAGAGAGCCGAGACGGACGTCAGTACCGCCCACGGTGCAGTGCACGCCACAACCTGGCACTGCCTTGAAGTTTTTGGCCTCTGCGACGACAGACCCTTGCAGCTTCCACTCAGCATGCGCTACAAGTGCTTTACCGATGGCGTGTTCGCTGTTGCTCTCAGATGCAGCCACGTATCGCCACAGTTGTTCTTGGAGGACGCCGTTGCGAGGTGTAAAATACACATTAGCCACGCCAAGTTGCGCCGTAGTGAGTGTACCTGTTTTGTCGAACACGACGACATCCACGTCTTCCAAAGCCTCAAGCGCACGACCCCCTTGAAAAGAATCCCCACTTGTGAGCCTTTCGTTGTCGAGACCATCACAGCAGTGGGGACAGCCAGGCTAATGGCGCACGGGCAGCTGATGACGAGCACCGTGATAGCAAACCGCAAAGCGAACGGGAATGGCGCCCAGCCCTGTGTGTCCACACGACCATTACTAGCGAGGGAGTACCAGACCATGAACATGCCAGCGGCTAAAATGATGATGAAGGTCGTAAAATAGGCAGCCACAGCGTCAGCGATGCTCTGGCGAACCCCACGAGAAGCTTGTGCTTCTCCAACAAGTCGCACCATACGCGCCAGCATGGACTCGTGGAGAGTATGCGTCACCCGCATTGATAGCACTCCTTGCGAGTTAATTGATCCTCCGATCACAGTTGCTCCGGGTTCCTTGGGCACTTTGCGAGCTTCACCCGTCACCATGGATTCATCAACGGAGCTGGCACCTCCAATAACAACTCCGTCTACAGGAACTCGAGAACCAGGCAAGACACGCAGCGTATCGCCACGCTGGATCAATACCACATCAATGTATATCTCCTTCGTTTGATCATCATCTTCGAGCAGTATAGCGGTCTTGGCTTGCATGCGCAGTAACGCGTCGACGCTGTTTGAGGCGCGAGCTTTCACCAGGGTCTCAATGTAGCGGCCAACAAGGATCAACGTTATGAGAAGTACTGTCACTTGGAAGAAAGTGGCCGCCCTGATCGGCGCGACTTCTTGTTCTTGCGGTGGTGGTGGAGGCAATCCCGTCGACGGATCCACCGCTTCTGGCGTCGGGCTGGAAAGAGCCTCCGTAACAACGGTAAACACAGAGAATGCGTACGCCGTACAGGCACTTAGAGAGATGAGGACATCCATGCTGACTCTGCCTCCGTAACGAAGTGCGAGATAGGCACTTTCATGAATCGGACGCGCCACTGCAAACAGCACGGGCGTTGCACACAGAAGTTCCACAGCATCTCGGATGCTTAAATGATTCCCAGTGCCCCAGAGAGCAGCGTCAGCAGGGTTGTCTTCCGAAACAACCATGACCGGAAGCACAAACTCCACGAAAATGACGGGCAGCGACAACAAGCAGCTCCAGAACAGTAGCCACGTGAACCGACGCACTTCTTCTTCCCCTGCGCGTACCGATGGCGCACGTGGGCTAGACGCTTGCACAGAGAAGCCTAGCTCATGGGAAAGGTGGTTCACGATCGTACGGGCCCCCGTTAAGTCCGGGTCGTAGGAAACTAGCAGCGCCGTAGTCGAGTCTGCGGCCGGTTCGTCCACATCTTCGGTTGCAGCAACACCAGTAAAATCACGCAGTACAGCCTTGGCGCGAGGCACACTCTCAGCTTGGGATAGGTGCACTACAAAGCTCACGAGCTCCTCGCTCAGGAGCACGCTCGGCTCAAATCCCAGGGTAGCCACGGTCTGCTCAATGTGCTGTGCCGTCACAAGCAGCGGGTCGTACTGAAAGACGCCGCGACTCGTAAGCAGACTCACATTCAGGTCCACTATACCAGGTTGGTTGCCAAAGAACTTCTCGATACGAGTGCAGCAGCCACTGCACGTCATACCGCTGATGTTCAGACGCAGCGTTTCAGTTGGTCCAGAACCCTTCCTCTTCTCGCCAGAAGCCAAACTTGCTCGTTGCTGTTCCAGAGTAGCGCCACGGTCGCCGCGGAACTGCATCAGGCGCTTCAAGAAGCTTGGAGTTCGCTCGGGGAATGGCGGCGGCGGCGGCTTGGAGCAGCATCCGGAGCCGCTCAACTTCCTCTTGAGTCTGGGGGAAGAGCAACAGCCGCCAGCTCGCTTAGACGCCTTGGATGTACAACAAGAAGGCTTCTTCTCGGAGGAGCAGCAGTCCTTCACAGCTTCACCGCCAGGGGATCTCTCAGAGCAGCCGCCAGAAGGCTTCGGCTGCTCTTTTGGGCACAGCAGCCTGAACTCCCGTCCTTCTTCTCGGACGAGCAGCAATCCCCAGCCGCTTCTTCGCCAGCACAACAGTCGTCCTCGGCTTCCCGCGAGCAGCACGCAGCCGTCGCACAGCAATCCCCTCCTCCCCTCCTCCTCCTGGTCAGCACAGCAACTGGCCACGTCCTCCGTCGTCTTCTCCTTCGCACAGCAGCCTGAGCCACAGGCTTCTGCCGCCTCCTGGGCCTGGGGGACGTCCTCCTCGCCGCTGGAGCACGACGGCACCGTCTCGTCGCCGTCGCTCTTGCCGCCTCGTTCGGCGTCACAGCAGCCGCCACCGCCGTTCTCGTTTCCGCCGGGTGTCGCCATCAAGCGGTCCTTGCGTCCCTTGCGACCCATCAAGCTGGTACTTCTTCCTTGCGGTGCAATTGGAGACTGGTCTTCTCCTCCGAGAGCGGTATCCTGCGGTTACGAGTCAGGCGCAACGTTGAGGGCCAGACTTCTATTGAAGAGTTAAGGTGAAGTTACCTTCAAGGCAAAGAGGGCATTCCAGTTGTGTGAGCATGTTCCACAGCACATGTAGCTACTGCATTGTAGATGGCGGCCAAGACACCTTTCTCTCCATGACGATTCCGACCATGGAGGCCGTGGGCGGAGGAAAGGTATCGTCCACAGGAGCTCTGGTGCTGAGTTCAGTTGGCGATAGCGAGACTGCACCCACAGCGGAACTGAATCGCGTTCTGAGGTAAGTCAGGTAACGACATGCCTCGCAAGGTTTCCTTCGCGGTGGGCTGCTCAAAGTGCTCACGGAGCAACTTGCCTTTAACTTCAACTGTGGAATTCGTAGTTCGAAGAACTATGCTTTATTCGATCTGCCGCAGTACAGTTGTCCCCACGGTACTCTCTCCGAAAAATACCGGTATTGACAGACCAAGTCAAACTTGATTGGTTGATAATATAATTATCGCTTTTTGATTGGTTGGAAATGCCCAGGGTGGGCATTGAGAAGTGTTCGATGGTACTTCGGTTTTGGACCAGCCGTTTCGTGTGCACCACACTGATGAGTTACCTAAGACGTTTCACGTCGGAATTGCCGACCTCGGAGGAAGTAGTAAACGCAGTGAACCCGGCGTGTCCTTTTTCCCTTGTAAAAGGTAAAAGGACTTCAATTTCAACAAAGAATGACAACCCCGACGGTAGTCAACGACGTCCAGTCGTTGATTCGCTGCGCCGCGAGCACCTCCCAGCTAGGTGGTCAAGCATCCTCGGCGATCCGAACCAGGTACGGCAGCAGCATTGGAGCATGGTGGTGTCATTCGCAGCGTAGCAGTGGGCTAATGTGAGTCGTTTCATGCAGGTGGCGCAGCGAGCACCTCCCAGCTAGGGGCCAAGCATCCTCGGCGATCCGAACCAGGTATGGCAGCAGCATTTGACTGCAGTGGGGATGCGTTTGTTAAGCTAACGTTGGGGATGATGAATGGCGTGTAGTAATGGCGTCACCTGCGACGCAGGAAAACGATGAAGACGACTTGCTTGCACACTTGGATCTTGCACACCAGAGGGAGAAAGCCGCTGCTAAGAGGCAGTTATCGAGGGCTCGTAAAAGGCAACGAACAAGTTATACAGCTGAATGCTCTGACCGTATTCCTGTCAAGTACTTTGCGCCGATCACTGAGGAGGAGAGAATTCATTGCATGGATTTACTTCGCAGTGCTCTGAGTGCCGAAGGCTTAGATGAGGCCGTGTGTGCTGTTTGTGACCGCGTAGTGCTAATCAGAGACATGGAACGAAAGGATGGATCCGACTGGAGATACATGGAAGTATTACGTAAAATTTTGGGGGTAGCTGGTAGTGATATTCCGCAGCTACTTTTGGAGCAATACGAAGCCCCGCCTTTGATTCCCAGCCTGGAAAATGTACTGGTTTCACCTCGTGGTATCCAGTGCTATTTGAATGACAGTGGCCACCCATGCTCATGGGTGAATGTGTGTAAAGAGTGCGAAGCTTTTATCCGTCGGCGAAAACTGCCGAAGTTTGCTATTGCTAATGGCTTTTTCGTGGGAACTTTGCCTGATCACTTGAAGGGGCTAACGATTCCTGAGCGGATGATGACCCAACTAAGCTCCACTGCAGCTACGACACGGGTGATGCGTGGTGGGCGCCATAGATGTATCCGTTCCCACTGCCTAGCGTTCGATTGCACCCCAGGGCCACCTGTTTCTCGGTTGCCACGGTCGCTTGCAGACGTCACGTCGTATCGAGTAGTCATGGTCGGTGATTTCACAGAAGGACAGATTCGCAAAGTTCGGAAGATGCATCAAATTCGGAATGGTGTTGTACGTGACGTAATGAGCTTTTACAAAACGCACAACATTTTGTATGAAGATGTTATGTGGAATGACGACTTTGTAGATATTGATTGTTCGGATGAGTCAATTGAAGGCCACTTTGTGGAGCATGTAGATGATAATGAGGGAGAGCTGGATGATACTATGGACACTGAACAACAAAACATCCGAGGTCATTCGGATGCATGGCGGGTGATTTGCGAAAATGACGAAGAAAGTGTAATTGAGCGTCGCGTCGGACTGACGGAGGCTAATCCATCTCCTCCACTCACACAGGACCACCCTGCTGTTGTGGAAGTAGAAGGGTCCCCAGACGCGGAACGAGTGTTGCTGGTACGTCGTTCCGATCATATTTCTAATGATATCTCTGGAGACCTTTTCGCTAGACTATTCCCTCACTTATTCCCGTTTGGAAGAGGCCATCCTGGTGAGATTCGACGCATTCCTGTATCGGCCAAAGCATGCCTAAAGTATTATATCGAACTAAGTGGACGGCAGTTTGCCGAGGACGAGCTATTTACACTAGTGGCTTTTGATCGAATCTCAGTGCGAAACATGTTTATTCACAACGCCGTCCGGTGCAAACGTTTTCCACGAATATTTGAAGGATATGAGACTATTGGCATCGAGCAACTTGGTAATGCTCTGCTCACGAACGAAAGATGGCGCCAAGGGTGTTTGCCAAGAGCTGCAACAAGCCATCCGACTGAAAATGGCTTCTTGAAGACTGTCGAGATCGCCACGCGATCAATTTGGGGTAGCAATGCTGAGCGATCGCAGTGCAGACGAAAGGCATTTGCATGCCAGGCGCGCTTCGGCCAACCAGCGCTGTTTGTCACGCTGACGCCTAACTCAGACAACTCATTTGCTATGGCTCAATACACTGGGATTTCATCAGTTGGAACGCTTTTTGATATACTGGACGCTCGTATGCCAACCAAGGCAGAGCTTCGAGAGGCCAGTCTAGGGAATGATTGCGCTTCTACGAGGTTATTCATGAGGCACGTGGATGCATTTATTAGGATTGTGTTGGGAATTGACCCTACGACTGGCAGGCCGACGGGACATCGAGGATTATTTGGTAATGTGGAGACATACTTTGGTATGATAGAGACGCAAGGCCGAGGATCCCTTCACATTCACTTTCTGATCTGGCTGAAGGTGTCCATCGAATTCAGCAGCAGTTGACAAAATTTTGCAAAGTGCGGAAGCCGACAACTTTCGTGAATCTGTTGCAGCATACACAGATAGTATTGTTAGCAATGAACTTCCTGTCGACTTGGCAAAACACTGTTGCTCAACGTGCGGTGCTTCCTTTGCTGACTTGATTGCACTTTCAATACCAGAGATGGCGCACAGAGATCCCCAGGCTGGAATATATTCTGCAAAGCGAAAACAGACGATCAAAGAACCAGAGCTTTTGCAGTGCAGCATCTGCAAAAGCAAATTTAGCTCACAACATGCTTTGCGTAGCGCTCTACTTCAAAGTCGTCCGATGCACTGGCCTCCATGGCAACGCCCACTCTCAACAGACGAAATTGTGAAGCAAGCAAAAAATGAATTGGTGTGCCGAAACACAGGGCGAGAAGCATTTGACGTCATTGAAGAGCGCGAAAAATTGCTGGATAGCTTGAGCACTGAGAATGATCTGAAAAATGAAAGTGGACTGAGTCCTGCTGAAGCTGCCTACTTCCTCGAGCAAGCCAATGATCTGCGAATGGGGTGGTGCAAAAGCGACGACGATCCCTTCCAGAATGACTATCTGACTCGGTTAGTGGAGATGCTGCCTCCGCTGGTATCCGATTCCCGGATGGCGAAAGAATCGATAGATTACATGGTTTCTGTGCTGGTTTATTACTGAATCAACACTGGTGGGGTCATGCGAACAGCTGCTTTAAGCGATCTAAAGCAACAGGCAGTGCAAACCTGTGTCGATACTTGTTTCCAAGACAAAGAGTGGATCGCACACGATTCGGTTCGTCAGGCGTTGAGATGAAGAGATCACCAGGGCACGAATTCATCAATGGCTTCAATTATACAATCATGGCAACTTTTAAGTGCAACCATGATATTCAAGTACTGCTAGGAGGGCGTGAGGCAACTGACCGAATCTACTACTGCTGCAAATATGTAACGAAGTATCAGAATCACTTGGACTCCATCGTTCCTGTTGCCTTATCTGCACTTTCGAGACGGAAGAAGAAAGAAATGGAAGAAATTCCTGCGGTCCCGGATGCGCAAGATCGATTAGCAGCATCTCGCAAACGAGTAGCATCGATGGTGTATGCTCTGACTAACCGCCAAGAGGTGGCTGGCCCGCTGGCTGCGCTGTACCTGTATCGTGAATCATGCTGTTACTCGAGCACTGAGTTTGCAGTATTACCACTTGGGGATGTCGTTCGACAGCTGTGTGAGCTAGACGAGTACACTTGCTCGGTTGTCAATGAAAGAAACTCAGAAAACACGGCATCTTTCCGGGCGGTGTCATTTCTTGATGATTACATTTATCGGCCAGATACCTTGATGGAGATTAATTTGTACGAGTTTGTAATGCGCTATTATCGCCAAAAGGGGCCATGTACACCTCGCGCGAAGCTAGGATTCTTAAGTCAGCATCCACTCCATCGAAGCCACCGCCTTGCCTGCCGCTACGAGGAGGTCGTACCTATTGTACAAGGCTTTCGGTTGCCATACGTTGACGACAAGTCATCATCAGAGATCAGAAGCAAGCACGCTGTATTATCTTTGGTGTTGTTCAAACCTTTCCGATCTCTAGAAGACCTCATTGGCGTTATGGAAAACTCAGATGAGTTATGGTTGAATGCTTTTAGTGTGTGGAAAAAACTCGCAGTGAATTGTTAAAACAATTATGAAGAATATGAACGACTATCAGCAAGCTAGTATGCAGAATAACGAATCCAGGGCTTCCGTGGCTGACAAAGACGAAACTGCAAGTGATAACGAGGGGGACGATGAGCTGTTTGGCAAAGACGACGGCTTTGACGCGAACGATGTTTGCTTGAACACCGACGAAAGCTTTCCTGATCTTTGGGAACTTGATGAAGCGAAGATTGTTGAAGCGAAGTCTTTAAACCCGTCCATCTGTCCGACGTCTGCTGTTCCTGATGGCCGAATAGCTCACATTCTAGATGCATTTTCACAATTTGACATGCTTCGAGGTGCTACGGCTGAAACCACCACCAGGTCAAGAGCTAGTACGTCGGTGGAAGGTATTCCGCCGCTTGATTATATGCGCGAATGGATAAAAGACGCTGATACAGACAATGCCATTGTTGCCCCCACTCAAGCAGCGAAAACTGAGCAAGATACTACGGTGATTGAACTGCTTAACGAAGCATTACGTGAGCCAAATATGAACTGGACGCCTCCAGCGATGGATAATTCCGGGCCGCCAACTACGATGAAGCAGTGCGCTAGCATTACTGACATTTCAAAGGCGTTTACGTTGAATGAAAGGCAGCACTACGCTGTCAAAAAATTGGAATGGCACTGCTGACTAGATGGAAAAATGCTGAGGCGTCATTTTACCTGAACAAAGAGGCAGAAAAGGCTACAAGCCGACCAGCTGCAAATGTTTCTAGGAGGCGAGGGTGGCACAGGCAAAGTCGTGTGATTGGCGCCATTGAGGCTTTGTGCACAAGTTGGGGGAGGACCAGCAGCATTGTAAAGACCGCAATGACCGGGAAAGCGGCAACAGTCATCGGCGAACGCTAGCTAGCGTTTTGTTGCAGCTTCAGCGGGGAAGTCAATTGAGACCGTAATGAATCTGGATGTGATCGTTGTCGATGAAGTCTCAATGATGAAAAAGTCCCAGCTCACACAGCTAGACACAGTGCTTCGGAATGCAAAAGAATACCTAGTGTTGCGTTTGGAGGAATTCACGTAGTGCTAGTTGGAGATTTTTGCAGCTGCCTCCAGTAGGCGGGGACCCAATTTATCGTGACCCTGGACAGAAACCAAAGTGCACCGCTAATGAAATTGCAGGCTATGAGCTTTGGCGTGGGTTTCAAGACGTGATAGTGTTGGAGGAGTCAGTTCGATTTCGACTCGATCCAGAGTGGGGTAATGGCTGCCATAATGCTCGACGTGGCGTTTGGAGTCCTGAGTTTGTATCCATTATTAATTCCCGTGTCATTTCGCGAGAAGATTCGCAAGAGAATTGGATTTCAGATGATCAGGTGACGAAATTTGTGACCCCGACAACTCCACAAGGTTGGCTATTAACAATTTGTTCACAGCGTCCGTAGCTAAAGCTTTGCCTAGTGCTGAGTACCCTGTCCGGGTGGTGGCCAATTTCAAAGGCAAATTGGCTGCACTAAGCCTTGCAGAAGTGAAAATGGTGATGCGTCTCCCCGATTCAAAGTTTGGCCGAATGCCGCCGTATTTAGACTTGATTGTGGGCATGCCAGTTCAAGTGACGCAAAACATCAGACCGCAGAAAATGGTTGCCAATGGAACACTGGGTGTATTGGAATCTATTATTTATGAGCCCGATACAACCTTTCGACTCGTGCACGATAGTGTAGCGAACATGGTGGTTAAAATCCCAAATGTTCCACCACCAGCAGTGCTAGTTCGCATTAAGCGGGGAGATTTGGCTGCACCAATGCAAGGGTCCAATGATTCTGAGTTGTTTCCGTTTTTCTTTGACTCCCAAGCGTATAGTCAATGCCACATTTCACTCGCGGGAAACTCAAATGGGTTTCCTCGTGAACTTACTGTTCGCATCCAGCAGTTTCCCCTTGTGTGTGCAGTCTCGTCGACCGTATACAAGGTCCAAGGCGAAACGCTGGACCGAATGGTTGTTACGGAGTGGAAGTCCTCGAATGCTATATCAAACAAGCGCCAGCAGCCGTATCTACTTGTCTCTAGAGTTACATCACGGTCTGCATTCGTGACGCTTTGTCCGATTACTCGTGAAATCATACAGTGGGCTCGCCCACCGACAGATGCTCTTGATGAAGAAGATCGACTTCTAGCTTTGAGCAATCGTACTATCCAGAAACTGATGAACTAAAAGTTGCCACAAGTTTTTGTTTATATTATGAATGGTAATATTAGCTGGTACCCGTCTACCTGCTTCTTGCTTTACGCACCATCATCGTCTTCTTCTCCCATGAGATCAGTGGTTGCGCATGGTTTGTGCAGTCGGGCTTGGTCCAGAAGATTCTCTGGCGGTCGAACCTGGATGTTACGACGGAACCCAAATACTCCCTGAAGCCCTTTCAACGCTGCGTTTGTGCTACATGACCGTAAACGACAGCGCAACAGAACAGCAGCGTCTAGAGCAGGACACTTACGGCGTAGACCACACAATGTGGCACTGCTACGCATCTACTCCACATACTTTAAGGTGCTGACGTATCTT
>JAAVTG010000148.1:0-22998 GCA_011947345.1 Phytophthora quininea
AGACTCAGCGTGACGTACAGCAACATGTTCGCCGCCTGTTGCATTTTGGACGACAGGCCTGGAGATGCGACACCTCTTGCATGGTCTGGTGCAAGTACCGAATACGAATTAGCCGGATGAGTCTGCACATGTGAAACCACACGGTCCAGTGACTCCCGTGGTCAGCGAGAAACTCCACGACGGTCGCAACAGGAATCAGCGCCACCAAGTCCAACCATAGCCCGTTCTCCCGGTAGGCGTCGAAAATGTAGCCTGAGTCGCTAACGGTGATCAACGCGAGCTGGTCGACGTATGCGAAGAAGCGAGCTCGGCAAACGAAGTCCCCAACGAAAAACAATTCCACGAAGATTGACAGCACCGACCGCATAGAAACCCGCGAGTGTGTGCCGAATGGGAATGCGATGGCGTCGAAAACGACGTACAAAGGCACTTCAAAGGCTACGAAGACGAGTGACAGCAGCCGTGCGTATTCCCACCACTTGCGGAAGTTGGAGCCTGGCATGCGCCACGGAATCTTGGCTTGCTTGTGCATCACTCGACCATCGACACCAAAACTCATACTACGTCGTCCCGTACTGGAGACGGAGTTGATACCACCCGTGACGTTGTTCGTGGACCGACCGAGCATCCGTTTCATCTTCTGCTCTTGTTGGTCTCGACGCACGTGCATTGACCGCATGATTTCTAGATGCGCTTGGGTATTTTCACGATAAAAATGGTCAGTGTCTTGTAGAAGTTTCGCTGCGGGAGTTTGTACAAATCGCAGTATGTTTGTGCCCTTGCACGTTCATCTGTCTTGCCAGGAAATAGTAGACAGCCCTCCGCAAAATGGTCTCCTGCTTTGGCGTAGTGCACTTGCGGGTGACTTGGTCCACTTAGTTGAACACTCCCTCGAATCACGAAATACATCCCATCGGGCAGTTTTTCAATGACCCAGTCCTTCGGAGAGTAGGCGCAATACTCGATACGCAGAGCTAGCGTGTTGATGAACTCGATGCTCTCCTTGGCGAGAAATGCCACGTCCTGAATTCGATGCGCTTTTAAAACGCTGTAGACACTCACTCGTAAGTGACCTGGAAGGCGGTCGACCACTTCTCCGTGGTGAAGCGCGTGTGATGCGTCGCCCACGCGTTCTTGTAGTAGCCCAGCACTCCTTCTCGTACGCTTTCGGGAATTTACGCATCTGCATGTACTCTTTGGCGTTGTCGACATGCTCCATAAATTCCTGCGTACGAGCATTCCGATACCTGAAGATGAAGAGGAACGTTGCGAGCACGGCCGTACTGAAGATGGCGCCGAGGACCTGAGCGAAAATCACGTACACCGTCTCGATATTCGTCGTCGCTGCGACGTCGTAGAAACCTGCAGTGGTGACGGACCGAGCCGCCCAATAAATCGTCCGTCCGTACTGTCGCGTCAAGGTCGAGCCCACCAAAAGTCCTCAATCGCCCAGCACGTGTAGTCACTGCCGTCTCCCGTCGGCGAGACTGCAGTAATACCTCCTGAGGTTCCGTCGGGGCTGTTTGTTGGTATTACCGTCGAAACAATCTGAGCTTTACTGCAGAGCATGAAGTCAATGCCGCACTCGAAATGTGCGATGAGCATGTACCCGCAGGCTATCCAGTGGCAACATGCCAATCCCATCGTGACCGTGTTGAAGAGCAGCACGTTACCTGTATGCTCCAGCATTTGGATGATCGGCGACTCGGTGTACATTTGCTTGAGTTCTCGAATACACGCAGGAACTCGGTACAGTCGCAGCAACTTCAGTATCCGCAGAACATGCAGCGAGTTGGGTCCCAACGCTACTGCCAGCAGTTCCAACGGGATCATGGACGTCAGCTCCAGAACCACTGGTCTCTCGATCCCGTGGTGGTTGTGCTTCGTTGGCAGCAGCGTATTCAGTGACCAGACCACCACCAGCGAGTCTTTCATTTTGGCAAGCAGGGAAGACCGTTCCCCCACCCTCAGGCCTTGGGTCGTCCGCAGTCTCCTTGTCCCGACTGCTCCTGTAACTTGGGCTGCCATCATGGCCTGCTCTCGTCTCCTGGCGTCAAAAATGTCCTTTAAGCTCAGGAAGCCTGCGATATCTGCCAACAGATCGAGTGCAGTCAGAATCGTGAGCCCTCGAGTCCACTTGACGTTCCAGTCTCGTGAAGCGTAAGGGTCGAACAGGAATCCGATCCGTAACGGCACCGACGTGAAGACGTAGAGCAGCTCGAGCACCACCATCCCCACGAACAAGACGCTTTTGCGGCGGAAAGTCCGCAGTAATTTGTCCAGAGGCCCCCTCCTGTACTCTGCTTCGGACGGATTTCTTTGAGTGTCATGTCCAGGTGTTGTAAGGGACGACCGGCGGCTTCGAGGCCTCGAGATGGACGCCATGCGTGGTAAGAGAGATGATACACTACGGAAACACCGCCAGGCAGCGGCGATTCATGCCGGATGTGCCGCCAAGTCGCAGCAGTTTTCTAGGATAAATTGAGGGGTTTCGAGACGAGAAAGCTTTGTACAATGGACAGGTGGGCGATCAATTTGTTTTGCCTAGCTGTGGCTGTGGACCCAAGCAAACGTGAAGGAGTGATCGGCACCTGCAGCAGAACAAGGACTAGTCGATGAATATCCGAATGCTGAGCACCAGATAAACGAGGTTTTGGACATACCAAAGTGGACAACTCGACATGCGAAGGTCACCGGCACCCAGACAATTTGCCCTGCACCGGCGCCATTTGGGTCTCTAGTACGAATGCCAGATGCTACAGCGCTTGGATGGCGCAATTCCGATGGATCAATAAAACCATGAGCAGCACGAAGGACACGACTTGCAAACGTCCGAACAGGAACACGACCTGAGAAGTGAACTCGACGTTCTTCAGCTCGGTGTGGTATTTGGTGTTCGGCAGATGATGCGCTATGAACATCATGTAGTTGCCGTACAAGAGCGGGATGAAATCCTTTAAATACGACGACAGCGTCAGGCACTCGATCGAGTAGAGCACTTCGAGTGCCCCCTCAGGATGTTTGAGTGGCGAACGAGATCGGACGGAATTCCGTCTGGGCCATTTCCGCTTTAGAGAAACTGTGATAGGGGCCACCGTGGACAAGTGACGATGGCTCGACAAGCTGCAAAATGTTTTCGAGACCGACGACGCGTGAGTGTGGACGAGCTTCGGCTGGAACTTGGTAGCGTTGGTTTGAACCGACCAGCATGATATTCGACGGGGTTCGTCAGGTGAACTTGCAGGCAATCTTTCCAGCTTGAAAAGTCAGTTTTCAGACTCCTGGTCGAGGCGATGGCGGAAGCAAGACCGCATCAAAACTCCTTCTCGGAACTGCGTTGCGAGGATCCCTGGACTGTGGCACAACAAGCTCAGCGCCGTCAGAACATTGTCGCTCGATGTTGCTCCACTGGATTGGCGCGGTAGACGCAATATCGTCGCAGTTCGTCGATGCAGCCCAAGCAACACATGGACAGTTTGAAGTCGTCCACGACGATAATCAGAATGTGTCGAGAGTGGAGGTGCTCTCCATCGAGGTGGCCAGGTACAAGGCGTTGTAAAGTCGTCGGTGAAGATGACCGTCTCTGGGGTCAAGTCTTCCAGGTGCCTCGAAGGACGTTTTTGATTAGTTTTTATGACGAGTTTAAGAATCGGCAAAGAATGACAACCGGAAGCACGTAGCTCGTCTGGGAGGCCTTGTGGAACACGAGCTGGTAAATGGAGCACACCATGCCCATCAGTTTCTGAGTGGCGATGAAGCCGATGAATTTGGTGAACTTGCTGCTGTAGCCGGCTAAACAACAGAGCAATGTGAGCAGAGGGACGTAAAACGCAGGAGTCATGATGATGTAGAAGAACGGAATGGGGAAGACCAAAGTCGCCCCGACGGCTACGCCAATCGACGTGTAATCGAAGGAAATCCCCAGTACTAGCACAGATAGTCGACGCCACGAAAGAGAGAAGTTATCGAGCATGAACGTTCCTTGGACGAGACACGTGTGGCAGACAGCAGCCCCGAGCATGATCACGCGGGACCAAAAGCCGTAGTTTGCGCTGGACTCATCGGCAGGGTTTTGCAGAGGCACCAGCTCTTGCAAAATGATGAGCATGGCCATCGGCAACGGAGTGCCAACGCAGACTAATACTCACACCACATGGGGCTATTTTCGTGTAGTGATCCAGAGCGAGCACTCGCTCGACAGCGCATTTCCCGTCTTGGTAGATCAGCTGGAGAGAGGACCAAAGTCGCACGACTCGAGTCAAATCTGTGACGGGGTACCGTCACACGGTCGCCGTGCGCCACGGCGACCAATTAGATTAGCTCTTAGTTTTGTTGGCTCACGGCGCCCGAAGTCGGGCGCCACACAGATTGAATAGCCAGAGTTAAATTCCCCACAAGCACCGCCCCGTTACATCTGGTAGCACTTCGTAGTCCGCCCACACGACCATGAACGTGAACGACGCTTCCAATTTCAACGAAGGGGCTGGTGCCCTTGAGCACGCCAGCTTCCCCACTTATCCGTGTTTGAGTGGGAGGCGCTACACCGCCTCGCTGCGGTCTCCGGAGAAGGAGTCATCAAGACGTTGCTGACTGCTGGAACGGAGACTGCCCAACGCCTGGCTGCTCATGAGTTCATGGCGCGTGAGCTCGCTGACCTGCGTCAGCGTGCGACGACTCCCACGCCGACCAAGAACAAGAACGACATCGTGAAGCTCGATGTCTCCACCTACAGTGGTGACGGCGACGCTCGCCTCCAGCTGAATCGCTGGTTCTGTGAGATCGACATCGCGATCGAAGCTCGGCAGTTGTCTACCGAGTTTGCTCGTACCCGGTTCCTATTGTCCAAGTTGACGGGGAAGGCCAAGGAATGGGCGCTCGGCAAACTTGTCGCCGACTCCTCCTGCTTCTCGACGATGGAGTCGCTCAAGGCAGACCTCCGCCTGGCCTTCGAGCCCCCTCAAGACGAGCGTGTCCAACGCTCGGCTTTTCTGTCACTCAAGCAGGGACGGCTGTCCATGCTCGAATACATTCAGCGGGCACGACACCTGATGTCGTGCATCACGACGAATCCGGTGGACATGGCGACTCAAGTCCATGTCTTCATCTCTGGTATGAACGCTGGCTACCAGCGTTTCTACCTGACCAGGAAGACGCCAGGGTCCCTTGAAGAAGCCTTCGAGACAGCACTACGTGAAGATTACAGCGTGTCCGCTTCCGAGGCGTTCTCCCTCGCTACCCCTTCCGTCACGGAGCCTGAGCCCATGGAGCTTGACGCCATTCAGGATTACCACGGGCGCCGACGATCCGGTCCGGCGCCAACGTCGTCCACCCGACCGCCTCTGGCGGGCCCTAGTCGAGGCACTCGGCCCATGCGGTGCTTCCGCTGTCGCAAGCTTGGACATCGCGCGGCTGTGTGCCGCGCTCCCGCTCCGGTCTTGGCGCATGTTGTCGCCGAAGACGCTGACGGTATCGTCGCCGAGTCAAAAATGGCGACAACCAGTAGGCGCGGGGCGCCCTACTGGTCGTGGAAGGAGCGACGGCTCTCTGGTGGCAGAGCCTCCTCCTAGCCCTTCCGTGCATCGTGCACAACTATTTGCCACCACCTCCGGCAGCGACACGAGACTGATTGTCCTCAATGTTCACGTTGATGGTGCGAAGCGGCCGCTTCGCGCGCTGCTGGATTCGGGCGCGACGAACAACTTCGTTCGCGCCGAGAGTTTGTCGGTGCTACCGGCGGACCTGAGCCTTCGCGAAGGTCCGGGGAGATGATCGTGAAATACGCCGATGGCAAGCCACGGCGTACGCCGCGGCGCTCTACGACCTTCACGTACGAGTTCGACGGATTCCGAAGCTCCGAAGAGTTCCTCGTGATCGAGCTGAGTGGCTCGTTCGATTGCGTCTTCGGCATCCCATGGCTCGCCCGTCACCAGCCTGAGATTAACTGGCTGACCGGCACGGTCCGCCCACGTGACATCGACGTGAATGCAGTCCTGGCGTTCTTGCGCGGAACGCCGAACCGATGGCCGCATGTTGCAGTCATGGACTCCGACTCCATGACCCATGCCGCACCTGAAGTGGGCGATGGCCCTTCGTGTGCGGCATGCGAGCACGCATCCTGCGCCGGTCTTGAGCAGGTGCCTCAAGACGTGTCTGACGTGGTCGAGCATGGGTTCCCACGTCCCGATGAGCAGTGGCTCTCGACGGCGGACAACAACGTGGTCGAACAGGGGTTCCCACACCCGGATGAGCAGCGGCTCTCCGTTGACGATAAACAAGAAGATGTGGTTGAGCGTGGCCTCCCACGCGCGGTCGAGCAGGGACTCCCGCATGTGGTCGAGCAGGAGCTCTCTGATGAAGTTGACGCCGATGTCGTGTCCCGGCGTCTGAATACAGCAGACTTGGTCGAGCGTGGTCTCCCACTGCCTGCTACCGATGCGTTCACCCGGCCAGTCCGTCGCCGTGGGCGCCGCCAGCCTCGGCGTCCCCGCGCTCCTCCGAGCGAGTCAGACACATCTGACTCCGAGGTTATCTCTGTTCTAGTGCGAGATGACGCGGCGACGAACCCGCGCACGCGCGACGTCGAGGTCGCACGTCCTCCGTGCGACGCACCCGAGATCACCAAGTTGCCTGGTCTGTCGTGGAAACACTTCCTCCACGACTTGAAACATGGTGAGATCGAGCAGGTTTGCATGATCGTCGCGGACAACTCCGCGACCATCACGGCTGTCGATGTTGACGCTGGCGACCAAGCCTTCGATGCCCGGAAACGCCCGCAAGGCGCTGAGCCTAAGTCTGCCCGCGAAGCCCGCTACTTGGCTCAGTCGTTACCGGCACTTGAAGCCGCTGGTAACCCAGTTGCTCCGCTGGTTCGCGAGTTCATCGACATCTTCCCCGACAAGGTTCCGGCTGAACTCCCCCGATCGTGGTGTTCGACACGAAATTGATCTCGTTCCCGGATCGAAGTACTGTGTGACGCGACAATGGCCGCTTCCCCGCGACCAAGTCGAAGCAATTGATGCGTTCTTCGAGGGTCGCCGGCAAGCCGGCCACGTCCGTGAAAGACTCTCTCCACACTCCAGTCCTACGTTCTGTGTGAAGAAGGCGACGGGCGGTTGGCGCATTGTCCACGCCTTCAACAAGCTCAATGACGCCACCATCCCAGCACAAACGCCGATCCCACGGAAGGACATGGTGCTCGACACTATGTCTGGCAGCACCGTGAACAGTGCTATCGACCTGATGGATGGCTTCTACCAAATCTTGATGCGTGAAGAAGACGTGCCGTTAACCGCGGTCAGCACGCCCAGCGGAATGTTGTGGGAATGGCTCGTGATGCCGCAGGGGCTCAAGAACGCCCCTGCCACATTCAACCGCATGGTGTCCAATCTTCTTCGCCCGTATCGAGACTTCGCGCCCAGCTACTTCGACGACATCTTCATTCACAGTCGTGCCGAGAGCGGCACGACGGACGTCGACATCCACCTTCAACACCTCCGCAAGGTGTTCGAGGTGATGCGGGAAAACAAGCTGTACGCCAACTTGAAGAAATGCATCTTCTGCGCTCCCGAGATCCCGGTACTCGGGAGCTACGTCAGCAAAGACGGCGTTCGAGCCGACCCGGAGAAGATCGCGGCGATCTGCTCTTGGCCAACCCCGCTGGACCAGAAGCAGCTCCGGCAGTGGCTCGGACTCGCCACTTATCTCCACCACTACTCGAAGAACTTCGCTTCGACTGTTCGGCCGCTGTCGCAACTCCTGAAAGCCGACGCCACGTGGTCGTGGCGCCCCGAGCACCAAGCAGCCTTCGACGCGGTGAAGACAAGCTTATCCACCGCGCCAGTCCTAATGCTCCCGGACCACTCGAAGTCTTTTCACGTGGTGTGTGACGCGAGCGACTTCGCGATCGGTTGCGCCTTGATGCAGTTCGACGACACTGGTCGCGAACGAGTGGTGAGCTACCAGTCGCGTCAACTGAAGCCTGCGGAGCGGAATTATCCAGTCCACGACAAGGAGCTGTTGGCGATGCGATACGCCCTCATCAAGTTCCGCGTGTATCTCTTGGGCGAGCAGACCTTCGTGGTCTACACGGATCACGCGTCGCTGCGGACAGCGACCAAGAGTCCCCACTTGTCCCAGCGCATGGCGCGTTGGCTGTCGCTCTTCTCGGAGTACAACTTCGTCGTTCACTACAAGCCGGGCAAGACCAACATCCTTGCCGACGCACTCTCGCGTCGCCCAGATTACGTGCAATCGGGTCGCCATGCGATTGGCGACGAGGATGACGACGAATGCGCAATGTGCACCGCTGATGACATCGCTGCTGTTGAAGTCGCAGCGTCCACTCCGCTCCGCAACCTGATCGCGGCCGCGTACGAGTCGGACGCAGCGTGCTCCGAATTGATTAAGTACCTGAGAGAACCATCAGACGCGGCGCGGCGCCGCTTGTCCCTTCGCAGTCGCGCCCGTGTTGACCGCTACAGTCTCGATGGGGATCTGCTGACCTTCCGCGTCGATCGCGCGGACCCGCCACGCATAGTCGTCCCGCTTGACGACGACCTCAGAGCCCGACTGATCCATGAGTTTCACGATACCCCTAGCGGCGGCCACCTCGGACGCGAGAAAACATTCGCGTCACTATCGCGCGACTTCTACTGGCCACACATGTACAAGTGGGTATGCAAGTGGGTCCGCTCCTGTGAAGCGTGCCAGCGTGTCAAGCCTTCGCCGTCGAAGCGAGCCCCGCTTCGACCTCTTCCAGTCGCGACGGGTCCGTGGACATCGGTCAGCATGGATTTCGTTTTTGGTCTGCCGCGAGACGCTCAAGGCCGCACAGGCATACTTGTTTTCGTCGACCGATTTAGCAAGATGGCCCACCTTGCTCCCGTTGCCTCATCGATCACCGCGTCTCAGTCGGCGGCGCTGTTTCTCGACACAGTGTATCGCCACCATGGACTTCTATCCTCAATTGTATCCGATCGAGACCCGCGTTTTACTGCAGCTTTCTGGACGGAACTCTTCAAACTTGTCGGGACGCGGTTGGCGATGTCCACCGCGTCACATCCTGAGACCGATGGCCAGACCGAACGAGTTAACCGGGTTGTCGAAGACGTGCTGCGGAGTTACGCCACGTCATTCACGTCATGGAGCTCTTTCCTGCCGATGGTGGAGTTCGCCATCAATAACGCCGTGCACGCGTCAACTGGCCTGACGCCATTCTTCGTCAACTTTGGCCGTCACCCGCGCGTTCCGGCGCTCCTTGGGCTGGAGCGCCCCTTCCAGTTCAGCTGTCAGGGACCCACGACGTTGCGACCTCCACTTCCACTGGTGTCGCCTCCGCAGCGCCGCACGAGTTGACCGCTAACCCCAATGTGAACGCGGTGACCACGAGGTCTTCCACGCGGGACTCCAGCCAGGGTCCTCTTACACGGGCCGCCGCGCGAGCGTCGGCTGCTTCTCCACGAGATGTTGCTGCTTGGACCAGTCGGACGCTGATCAACCCGCGTCCGCGTCGCGCAGCTGAGCTTCGCACTGCACCTGATTCGGTCTCGGCTACTGGGCCTCCGCCGTCAAACTTTGCGCCCAACGCGGCGCCGCAGCGGAGCGACACTGCGGCTGTCCATGAGTTCGTGCAACAGCGCGCGGCGATTGTCCGCTACGTCCGCGACGCGATCGCTGCTGCCGTCGATCGCCAGAAGGAGAATGCGGACCGCAGCGGACGCCGAAACGTGGAAAGGTTCCACGTTGGGGACCAGGTCCTATTATCTACCAATGGGATTTCCCCAACCCTTGTGACGAATCTGGGCGCAAACAAGCTCGCGCCACGGTACATTGGCCCATTCAAGGTGTTAAAGGTCATTGGAGATGCTTATCGGCTACAACTACCATCTGCCCTGCGACTACACCCGACGTTTTACGTCGGTCGTCTGCGCCGCTACCGCCCGGCGTCGATCCCTAGCGATAATCCGGTGCCGCGTGACGCGACACCCACAACATCTGCCGCAACGCTCGATTCTCCCGCTCCAGCTGCTCCACGCAGCTCTCCAGGCGCTCCAGACGACGCGCCATCGCCCACTCGCGCTCGGTTCCTTCGCGACGGCCCGGCTCCGCTTGTTGATCGCGATGGTAACTTTCGTCACATTGTGGAAGCCATCCTTGATCACGACGACTCCACCGGTAGTCGCAGCGCTCGTCGCTGCGACGGGGATATCCCGAGCTCCCGCCGGTATCTGGTCCGGTGGATTGGACCGCTGGACGACAGCTGGGAGCCGCGGGAGGTGCTGCTAGCGGACGTTCCGGACTGCGTGGAGGCGTACGAGGCAGGCCTTCCACGGGGCGCGACTCCTCGCCGCGCCTAGCCTCGTGCAGCGCTCGCTGGAACAGCCCCACCAGCTTGCGCTCGGCTTCGGAAAGGGGTGTGGCGCTTGTGATGCGCTCCCAAACAGCGTCACTTGGTCGCGGTACGCTGTACCCGCGACAACTTGGACATCCGATGCGATAATGAGCGAAGCAGCAGTCGCGGTCGGCATCCCATGACAACTCGCAAATCTGGACCGCCAAGGCCCCCACGGAGAAGCGCGAGTGCTGCTCCTCGCGCTGCAGGAGTTTCTGCTGGAACGCCGCTGGCCCCTCCGTGTTCCAGCGGTTGACGAACGCCGTCCAGGACCGATCCATCGACTGCGCGGTGACGCTGCCGATCGCAGCGTCGGGTTTGCTTCGCGTGGCGCGCCAGCGGCAAAACAGCGCACGCATTTCGCTGTCACTGAGGGCGTTGTCGAAGCCACTGCAGTCCGTGAAGGCCCAACGCTCCAGGACCTCCTCGTACGTCACGAGCTCGGCGTCCACGGTGTCTCTGTCCATGTTCGTACTGCTGCTGTCGCGGGTGGCTCTTTCGATTGTGAAGAGCTCACCAAGCTGTTTGGGATCATCGCAGCTTCAACCTTACGTAGGGGTGGTGTGACGGGGTACCGTCACACGGTCGCCGTGGCGCACGGCGACCAATTAGATTAGCTCTTAGTTTTGTTGGCTCACGGCGCCCGAAGTCGGGCGCCACACAGATTGAATAGCCAGAGTTAAATTCCCCACAAGCACCGCCCCGTTACAAAATCCGAGAGAATTCGGTCGCGAGTTGATTGCAGGCGAAATATAATACCTCCCCAAGCACAACCTCGCCTGCTCCAGCGAGGAGATAACATTGCAAAACCACTTGTCCAGACTTCCTTTGCGATGCAGCAAAGGTAGTCGGTCACGCTATATTCTTGTCTTCAAATGCATGACGAAGAGCGAAGCGTGCTAAAAATATGATCGGCGGCATTAACAGGAGCAAGCACCCGGTTATATCAAAAAAATTTCATATTTCAAGAACCACTTTGCACCATGTCTTGGCGATTGCACTTGTCAGTTCATCCACGCGAACTTGAAAGAGTAGTCGACACCTACGTGAAATGCCACAACACCACGTGAAAAAAATTATCAGCCAGCAGCAACGAGATCGACGTAACGAAGTGAACAACGCGGCAGGCCAAGGTCACTAGCATCCAGATCATCAGCTTCCCTGCACCAACACCATTTGTGTCTCGAGCACGAACGCGAGCTGGTAGAGCACTCGCATGCCGCAATTCCGACGGATCAGCAACGCCAGCAAAAGGAACGAAAGAAGTTGCAGTACTCCAAAGAGAGAAATCACTTGGCCCGTGTACTCGACGTTCTGGCGGGTCACATTTTTCAGCTCGGTATGGTATTTTGCGCTTGGAAGATGCACCATCACCATCATGTAGTTGACGTACAGCAGAGGGATGATCGCTTCCAAGTACCCGGTCAGTACTAGACATTCGAGTGTATACAAAGCACGAAGAGCTTCTTGCAGAATTCCTTGGTGCTGGAACAAGTAAATAGACGCAGTTTTCGAATCGCGGGGCGACTTCATTTCGACCGAGTCTGGTCGGGAAACTCGTCGTCGGGCGAGAATCGGGTGAACAGCAGCAACTCGCTTTAGACAGAGAAATGAAGGCCTCTTGGGGGATGGGAAACTCCTCGAAGATGTCGAGATCGACGACTTCATCTTTGTCAAAAAGTGAGGAACTGGTGGCCTAACTTTGACGTCGCTGAACAAAGAATCCAACGCGATGAGAAGAGGTTTATCTGCGGGGAAGAGGCGATGCTGCAGGCTGGAGTGCACTCGAATACCGTCTTTGATCTGCGTCTCAATCTTGCCTGGAGTTCGACACAAGTCGCATACCGCAGCTAAAACATTCTCGTGGCAATTGGCCTCGGACACTTGAATCAATCTCTGCAGAATTGTGCGAGTGCGTCGGTGTGTGCCGAACAGCATGATGACAGTCTGCGTTGCGTCGGTGACGATCAAGATCAGCATGGTTTTCAGTGTCGACGCACTCTCCATGCACGTCGACAGGTAGAGTGCGTTGTAAAAGTCCACTGTGAAAATGACCGCTTCCGGCGTCATGTCCTCTAAATGTTTCGTGAATCGGAGCACAATGTTCTTGACCACGATCTTGATGACTGGCAGGAGAACCACAACCGGAAGAACGTAGTTGGTATTGGCAACATTGTGGAATATTAGTTGGTACGCTGGGTAGATCATGCCCATGGCCTTCTGGGTCGCAATGAAGCACAAGTACTTGAAAAGGCCTCTCTTCTTCCTTAGCAACACGAACAGCAACGTGAACAGCGGCACGTAGAACGACGGAGTCATCGTTACGTAGAAGAACGGGATCGGGAATGCCAAGTTGGCTCCGACGATGATACTGGCCCCCGTGTGAATAATTGCAAGGCAGATCATGAACAGAGCCAACCTCCGCCACGACAGCGTAAAACCTTGGACCATGAACGTTCCCTGGATGAGAAACGTGTGCGCAGTGACGAGAGTCAGCATTGCCACTCGGAACCAAAACCCAAAATTTGCTTTCCATCCGGCGGTTGGATTCTGCAATGGGAAGGCTCCTGCAGAAACACGATCGCCATCATGGGTAGTGGAGTGCCAATGCATACCACAAGAACGCGAAAGGTTGAGGTGGTCCGAGTGTATTCGTCAAGAGCGAGGACCCGTTCAATGGAGTATTTTCCACCGTGGTAACTCACTTGTCACGATGCCCAAAGTCGAAGCAATCGACTGGGAAGCTGGTACAAACAAGTGCGCTGCAGTACAGCCCAGAAATCTCTGTCATTGTCGACGTCGGACCCCGCGGTTTGAAACCTCGAACTCATTGCAATATTGTCGGCGAGTTTGACATGCGACTAGTTTGTCGGACCAGAACATCTCTATTCCTGTCGACAAATGCGATTAAAATATTGAGATCGGCATTCAAAGACTTTCACAACTACATTTTGTTCGTGTATTTACTCACAGCAACCCTTGTGGCTCATCCAGGTGAACTTAAGTGTGAAATCCACACCGACAAGTGCAGAAAATTATAAGAATAAATAAAATACGGGGAGCAAAAACTCAAAAACACGTACCGAAATGCACAACTCGAAACGCAAGGATGATCAGCATCCACATCATGACCTTGTGCTGGATGAGAGTCATTTGAGTCTCCATCACGAACGCGAGCTGATAGAGCGCCGGAATGCCACACTTTTGGCTCATCAAGGCCGAAAGAAATCCAAACGAAATCATTTCAAGAATGCCAAACACAAAGACGGACTGCATCTTGTCAATGACGTTCTTGGCGGTGACGCCTTGTAACTCGGTGTGGTATTTCGCGCTTGGAAGATGCACCATGATCATGACGAAGTTCGCGTAGACCATGGCAATGCTTGTATGCAAATACGACGCCAGAACAAGACACTCACAGGTGAAGAGAGTTTCTAATCCGTTCCGGACAAGATCTGATTGTCGCAGTAGAAGAGAGTGTTCTCGAGAAAGCTTTCTTTGCGCAGGCTGAGATTCGCGCGAAAGGGATGATTATCGTATCTCGATTCACTAACCCAAAAGCCGAACCCAAGACCAAAATCCTTCGCTTGGGCGGCGACACTCGAGCCTCCTCAGAATACAGGGCGAGCTTGAGCACGAGCGCTGGATAATTTCCAATCGCTTTAGAAGCTCGTAGTTTGACCCGGACAATGGATGCGGCAGACACGAATGCATCTGCACGTTGTCAAAGCTTTGCTGGCCAAACTTGTCGGCATTTTGACACATTATTCGAAGCAATGCTACAAGCGATTTGCTATCACCAGCAACTCCGGCAGCTCTGCGCACTTGGAACAACACTGTCCGTGTTCTTTGCTGGAGTCCGAGCAGCATTGCAAGAGACTGGGAAGAATCCACAAAGATGATGATCATCGAAGTGCCCGTCGACTTTGCACTCTGCATGCACGTCGTCAGGTACACTGCGTGGAAGAAATCGACCGCCACAATCACTGCAGCTGGCATCATATCCTCGATCTGCGTCGTGGCCAGAGTGACAAAATACTTCAGGACGATTTTGATCACGGGCAGCAATAGAATAACCGGCAACTCGTATTTTGTTTCGGACGCGACGGAGAAGATCATTTCGTAGGCTGGGTAGACCGCAGGCATCAGCATTTGTGCGCAGATGTAGTGGAAAAGGCTTTCATTTCGCTCGGCCGCAGCGACATTTCGTGAATCGTTCTCCTCCCGACGATGACCACGAACCAAATTACAAGCAGCAAAAAGAAGATTGGGATCGTCGACAAGGCGAAAAATGGCACTGGCAAGCCAACCAGTGTTGAAATCCCCATGGACACGAACGTATAGGTGAGAGACACACACGTGAAGAGCACCATCTTCTGCCGACCAGTTGGTGACGCAATTTTGACAATGGTTTTGACTTGAGACGCGATGGTGTTGCTGACGACACCTGACAGAATCCCAACTCGCATCCAGAAGCCATAGTTGCTTTGCCACCCTTTTCTTGGGTCATTCAGCGGGATCGACTCTTGTGAGATCACGAGAATGCACATGGGCACCAACGTCCCGGAAACTACCAGGATCACGCGAACAAAAGATGTGTTTTGAATGTACTCGTCAAAACACAACGCTCGCTCGACAGAATATTTGCCGCCTCGGTAACTAACTTGGAGCGACTGCCATCGGTGTAAACCTTTCAAGAGCGCCGATCGGAGTCGCTGCAATATTGTCGTTGAGTTCGCATCCCGTAGGGTTGGCGTTCGGGGTGATGCAGATACATTAATCATCGATCACCACCGCTTGACCTAGAAGAAAAGTAAATGTCGTTCGGTCTATTCTTGCAGACGGGAAGTACTGTTTTGTTTTAGTTTGCCAGGAATTAGTCGTGAAAACCGCCAACTTGGCAATGTCTGCTGTGGTTGGCCCTGTGTCAACACTCCAGCGAGTCGGAGCAATTCTTGGACCCATTCGCTTGTTCGAGCGTGGTAAGTCAGTTACTTTGGCGGCAAGTACTTCATCGACAGAATCGTGTCTCTCGATGAATACAACACTTGGAATTCGCTACCACGAGCGATATATTCCCTGGTGTTTATTCCGGAGTTTGTTCCTCTTCCGATCCGAACGAGAGATGGCGTGGTAACTACGGGTTTTGTGTCTTCGGGTTGGATTCTCTCGCCAGGTCCCGAATCGCCATTTAGCGATCACTATCACGGATTTAATTCTGACGACGATCATGTCAGCTGTCAGTTGATCTGCATCGACGAACAAAAGTTGCCTTGAATGGGCATCGGCGTGGATGTTGACAGTAGCGACGTGGTCACTATGCTTTGCTTATTGCTAAAAAGCCCCAGGAGGAGATCGAAAACATAAACTTTAGCTGGTGCTGGCAATCTCGACACGGATGTTGGCCCAACTGCCGCTGCAATTCGCAGTTTCGGAACCACCAAGACTGAGGAGACGAAAGTTTCTGTTGTGCGCAGGCTTTGCTTGATTCTCACCCGACTGAAGCGCAGCTCCGTCTGTCCTGTTATGCCCGCAATCCTCAAGCCTGACTGCAGCTGATAGTAGTATCCCTCCAACAGCATTGCCCGCTCGTCACTTGACCGTAGCAAGTGACGGTCCTGAGATGTTCTTCACACTCGAGTGTCTTATTGCCACCGCGTACTTGGAAGTCGTTGCTCCTCTGCTTTACGGCAGTTATGTGCTGGTGATGGTCGAACTCCCAAACGCTCGCTATCACTCGAAAATGATTGGCGTCACCCGAGATAACGTCGACGCTAAAGTGTTTCCAGTGTTGGCCTTCGGACTGCTGCAAGTCGCATCGTTCGGAGTGTTGGTGCTACTGATCGAGCGGAATTGTGGCACGCACGGAGTACACCAACTCACGTTCCTGCTGGAGACGCAACTGCCCTCGATTCAGGCCAAGCTAATCATGTGGATGATCATCACGCTCTGCTTCCGCGTGAAGCACTTTGGTGCGTATTTTGCTGCGCAAAACAATGACAAAGCCACGACTATCTCCTTCTTTTCCGTTGTACGGTCGACTTCACATTTCAATTTGATCGCCATCATGTCACCCCAAGTGACCATCAGTCGACGGCAAACATTACCGAATGAACCGCCGCAACTAATGGTCCGAAGCGAGTGAACTTTACTTGCCGAATGCCAAATGCTACGACAAGCCCTGTGCTCCTAGCGAGTGCCGAAGGAGCAACTGGTGGGCTAGCACTCTGTTCCGGGCCTGGCGACGTCACCAAGTCAGCTATTTTGGCGGAAGTACTTCATCCATCGGTTGCTCGCTTTGTACGACTTCACCCGCCAGTGATCGCTGCGTCGAGCCGTTTCTGTTTGCATCGCCACTCCGCTCCCGACGATCGCCGTCGTATTTACCTAAGTAGCCATGCCGCTGTAGAACCCCAACGAGGGATGGCGAGCCAATTTCGGCTTCTGGATCCGTGCAGTGGTGGTGGTGGTCTGTGTCATCCTCAACGCGTTGGAGGTGCAGGCCCAATACCTCTTCCCTCACTTTCACCTCGCCAGGCGACAGCTTCTGGTGCTACATGGCTGCGTCTTGGCGGGCGGGCGTGATTGGGTTTTCCATGATCGTCGCAACGTACTTGGTCTTCCCCATTCCATTCTTCATGCTGCCGATTTTCGCCGTGGTGGCCATCGGGACACTTCGCCTCGCTCTGAGGGCCGCTGCGACCCGGCAATTTCTCTCAAGTCGCCACCACGTGGATCAGTACGTCCGCTTGCTCAGCTCCCAGTTGTCGCTGCTGGTGATCTTCCTGCTCTACGAAATGCTGTTCCGCAATATGCAAGGCAAGCCGTTCCAACTCCCCGTCATTCTGCTGCTCCCGCTAGTGAAGCTCGTGGCGAAAAGCGTTATGCTGCACTTCGCAAAGGAACCGAAGACCTCGTTCGCCGTCATTTTTCAGTCGATTATTTTAACGCCATATATGTCGCCACCTGCAGAGCTCGGCGTCGGTAGTTGCCATTTCGACCATCACAGTCACAGATCTATCGCGACGCTCGTGATGCTCTATGGGCTACACCACCGCATCAAACACTATTAAGCCAACTTGCAGCGTGGATCCCACATTCGATATGGTGGTGATTCTTGCTCTGTTGTGTCGAGACCCTGAGCGGTTCGGAACCCAGACGCTTGTTGGTGTTCGCAGAGGAGAACGCTTCCCCATCATCTCTTGGAAGCGAGCCGACGAATGCTTAAGAAACTCACAGTACGATGGCACAAAAGTAGCCCCAGAATTCATCACATTGACTTTCACCGCCGGAAACATTGATTCAATCACGAGAAGCAGGAAATTGGTGGCCCGTCGGAGCGATCGTACCAGCTGCAATCAAGATAGTGAACTCGAACGGAGCCGAGACCAACTTGCCGGCAAAGTGCGGCAGTACGACTCGGAACATGCAGGTAGAGAACCCCACGATTCTTCGCGACTCGCTTGAAACCCTTTTCACGATGGAATGTCTCGTCGCCACTGCGTATTTGGAAGTCGTCGTTCCTTTCTTCTACTCGAGCTACACGTTGGTCATGACCGACCTGCCCAACGCTCGGTATCACACCGAGATGGTCTCGATCACGACCAAGAATATATTTTCAACCGTGCTTCCTGTCTTCATTTTCGGCCTGTTGCAAGTTGGCATCTTTCTACTGTTGCTCCTTATCATCCACTTGTAGTGCGTCCACGGTAGACGAACGTTGACACAGTGTTTGGGAAGCTGGCACTTCCGAATGTTGTACTTGCCGAGTGTATTGCTTAGATGAAAGCAAAAGGAAAGTGTCTAAACTACCCCGGCAACTCGCCACTGGAGCAGCACACCATGGAGCCCATGGTGTGTCGAGTTCAACTGCAACTGCAAGTTGGTACCAGCTGATAAGGACTGCAACCGCATTCCTTCATCGAAGTGTAACGAGGGCAAGGCTTTCAACCTGAACCCCGCGCTACACCACTGCAACTGGGATGCAAGGGGATTTTCCGACTAGCGTTTGTGCTCGAGACGCAGAGTTTGTCCGTTCAATGCAAACTGATCCTCTGGATGATTGTGACTTTGTGCTTCTGAGTCGTTCACTTCGATACGTTTAACGTCAGGATCATCAGTGCTGCTCGGTTACAACTAACGTTTGTGCGTATCATAGGCGAAGATTTTACATTCCGGTTTCTCCGCCTTGGGTTCCATCGATCGTGGCTCGCGTCGTGACTTCTAGACGTGCCCTAGTACTTAAACCGAAATGTGAAGTCCACCCCTGCAAAAGCAAGCATCGATATGAGCCTCTGAAGAAGAGAAAGAAAAGCGAAAGACGTACCAAAATGAACCACCCGAAAGCAAACGGTGATCACCATCCACAGCAACAATTTCCCCTGGATCAGCGGCATCTGCGTCTCGAGCACAAAAGAAAGCTGGCGGATCGTCCACATACTGCAATTTCGCTTGATCACAATTATCAGCAACACGAACGACACAACCTGAAGCAATCCGAAAAAGAGCACGGGAAATACGGTGCCGTTCACGTTCTGCGGAGTGACGCCTTTCAGCTCCGTGTGATAGCGAGCGTTTGGGAGGTGGACCATCACCACCACGAACAAGGAATAGAAGAACGGGATCAGAGCCTCCACGAATGCAGTGACAACAAGACACTCTAGAGTGAACAAAATTTCGAGCGAGTCTCGCAGGATACTTGGTGGGCATCGCTTGGCTTTGGTACGACTCAATCGAGTTGACTTGGTCGAATTTGGGGCGATCGGGTGGATCTGGTTGTCATTATTTCTTTTCTGGGGACAGATTGAAGGCTCAGGCGGCCCGCACTCGTACAAGGGATAAGCCGTCGTTGCCGGTTCTGAATTGAAACGCTTGCTAGGATATCCAAAAGCATGTGGTCTGCGGGGATAAAGTGTGGGGAGGCACGAACGAATGGGGATGTTGGAACGGACCTGCCTCTCATATCTCTGCGGGTCCCTGCACAACGCGTAGAGCATCGTCAAAATGCTGTCGTTGCAGTTTGTAGAGTCAACGCTGTGGCGTAATTTGGACAAAATCGTTGCCGTGCGGCGATGGAGTCCGTAGACCATGATAATTGTCTGCGCTAGATCCGTCACAGTGATGGCCGTAACAGCAGTAGTTGACGCCGCGCTCTGCATGCACGTTGCGATGTAAATGGCATTGAAGAAGTCGACCGTGAAGATGACAGCTTCCGGCGTCATGTCTTCCATGTCGGCTGTGCAGTGCAGCATGACGTTTCTGACGGCAACTTTGAGGACTGGCAGCAGCAGAATCACGGCTAACTGATACCGCGATCCTTCTGCCTGGCGAAATAAAGCCTCGTACGCTGGATAAACCACCGCTAGTGTAGTTTGGCCGCAAATGAAGATGAGATATCTCGCGAGCTGTCGAGGTTGACGCAGTATCTGGTAAAGCACTCGCTTTCCCACTACTCGGAAGCATACGGCCAGCACCACGTAGAAAGCAGGAGCCATCGTCAAGACGCAGAAGGGCACGGGGAACATCCAGTGGGAGACGACGGGGATGGTGCAGGCGACGAACGCGAGGGACGAGCAGGTTGACAGCAAAACCAGTCGACGCTCGGAGATGGCGACGCCGTCGATCAGATACGTCGCCTGCTGAGGGACCGTGTGGCCGACCACAAAGGCCAAAATCCCCGTTCGGATCCAGAAGCCATAGTTCGCTCGCCAACCTTCGCGGGGATCTTGCAGCGGCACCAGTTCTTGCAGGAGAATGAGCAGGACCAAGGGCAGTGGCGTCGTTAGGCAGACCAACACCACGTGACCGAAGGAGTTCCTGTTGGAATAGTCGTGCAGCGCCAGCATCCGTTCGACCGAGTACTTACCACCGTAGTAGCTCACTTGCAAGCGCTTCCATGATCGAAACAGCTTGGCAAACGGACTGCATGCCATCGTCCAGGACACACAAAGTCGCAGAAGTCGACGACTATTTTTGCGTTATCCGAATAGTAGTAACTTGAAGTTACTATTATACAGAGGGTTTCCTTTTCACGCATGCCTCTCTCGACTCGTGCACAGGCTCAAGAGGAGCTCCTTAGAGCAGATACTGCTGTCCATCACGATACGACAAGGGCGAGCGGAGCGCTTGCTCAGTACTCGGGCCTCGACGCTGGGTAGGACAAGGCAAAGCCGATGCTTCTTCAACATGGATTCCGGGGTGCGACAACGATCAGCTTGTAGCTGCTGTCGATCTCTCACTTTTCATTTTGCAGCCTCCGCAGCAAGCTCAACGTTCCTCGACCAACCACTCTGCCAGCTCGAAGGCATGGCCCCCGCTGTCCCCGTCGCCACCACCAGCAACGGCGCTCCACTGCCGCCCTTGGGCTTGACGGCATCTGCTACTGCTGGCGCTCGAGGCCCCATCGTGCTGCAAGACTTTGCGCTGCTCGACCACCTCGCACACTTCGACCGCGAGCGGATCCCCGAGCGAGTGGTGCACGCCAAGGGCGCTGGAGCTTTCGGCTACTTTGAAGTGACCCACGAGACGGCCACTAAGTACACAAGCGCCAAGCTCTTCTCCTCGGTGGGGAAGAGAACACCAGTCGCCGCTCGCTTCTCGACTGTCGGTGGGGAGTCAGGCAGTGCCGACACTGTGAGAGACCCGCGCGGCTTCGCCCTCAAGTTTTACGGAGGAGGGCAACTGGGACCTCGTGGGCAACAACACGCCCATCTTCTTCATCCGCGACCCCATTCTGTTCCCGAGCTTCATCCACACGCAGAAGCGTCTACCAGGCCACACCTCAAGGACGACAACATGATGTGGGACTTCTTCTCACTGCGAAACGCTGCACCAGCAGACGTTCCTGTTCGCGGACCGAGGCATCCCAGACGGCTATCGCCACATGAACGGCTACGGCAGCCACACTTTTGTCAACATCAATGCGCAAGGCGAGACGACGTACGTCAAGTATCACTTCAAGACGGACCAGGGCATTCGCAACTTGCCGGTGGACGAAGCTGCTGCTCTCGCGAGCTCCGACCCTGACTACGCGATCCGAGACCTGTACGACGCCATCAAGACCCAGGACTTCCCGACCTGGACGTTGTACATTCAGACCATGACGCCTGAGCAGGCTACTGCCGAGAGCACGAATCCTTTCGACGTGACCAAGATCTGGCCGCACAGCGAGTACCCGCTGCAGGAAGTGGGTCGACTCGTGTTGAACCGCAACCCGAAGAACTACTTTGCTGAGGTGGAGCAGCTCGCGTTCTCGCCATCGCACATGGTGCCTGGCATTGAGCCATCGCCCGACAAGATGCTGCAAGGGCGACTGTTCTCCTACCCGGACACCCACCGCCACCGTCTCGGCCCGAACTACCAGCAGATCCCGTGAACAAGCCGCTCAACGAGCCGCAGACGTACCAACGTGACGGATTCATGACGGTGAACGGCAACATGGAAGATCGGCCAAACTACTTCCCCAACAGCGCCGGTGGTCCGTTGGAAGCCGCTGCGGTGCACTACCACACGAGCCAAGTCGACCACGCGATAGTGGACAAGTTTTCGACTGCCGACGACGACAACTTCTCGCAGGTGGGGACTTCTATCGCAAGACGCTCGACGCTGCAGCTCGCGAACGCCTCACCGACAACATCGCCGGGTCGCTTGTGAACGCTTCAAGCCCGTTCAAACGCGCGCCGTTGCCAACTTTGCGAAGGTGGACCCTCACTATGGCCAACGCGTGCAAGACTGGATGCCCTCGAGAAAACGATGGCTGACAGGCAGAGCGCCAAGAAGCGAGCCACTGAGCCACTCAACCCTCCTCGTAAGGCGTTCAAACCAGTGGGAGCGTAGGCAAAGTGTGCATGCATGGATTCGTCGCTCCTTTCTTCTAGTTAACTACCTGCTCTTGGATCAATAAAAGGTGGTCGAGATGACTGGCGCATCCTTGACAGGGCTGAGCTTCTCCAACACCTTCTGGCCAACGTCGACGTCGTCGAGTTTCTGCAGCAGTTTAGCGTTTAGATTTCTCTCGCGGCTATTCATCAGTGTGCGCGGCAGGTGTAGCGGCGACATGGGCTGGCCCTGCCTCTGCTCGTCCATTTGCACGATCAACTTCTCCTGGAAGTTCTTGTTGCGCTGGCGCACAAACTTGACCTGACGCTGCTGTGCCTCGATCGCAGCGCGAGCTTCCGCATGATACTGGACCGCAAACGTGAGATCGTCTTCCACCTCTTGCCGCTCGCGCTGCTTCTTCTCGGCGCGCTGTTTCAGCAGGTACTCCTGCCTCTCCAGCGCCTCTTTCCTCCGCGAGTCCGCCTTCAGCTGCTGCTTGAGCAACTCGCTCTCATCCTTTTTCTTCTGGTACTCCTCGGCACGACGTTCGTCTTCCAGCGCCTTCTGCCTCATTTGAGCCTGCATACTTTCAGCAGCACCCATGCGGTGGTCGCGGCGTTGCAGGTTCGCTTGCAGCCGACGCATCCGGTCTTCGTCTTCTTTCGAGTCGCCGGGCGTAGGCCTCCATCAGCTCCACGTCTTCCTGGTGCTCTAGCAACTTGACGCGGCTCTTGTGCTGTTGGACTAGCGCATTCTCGGCCTGCACCTTCCTCATGCGCTCATGCTCCGTC